>JAVIAB010000001.1:82385467-82667658 GCA_032433765.1 Megaustenia siamemsis | reverse complement strand
TCACTTGCCAATGCTTTCATACTTCTTAAAATGGTGTCTGTTCATTTAGAAGCAATGTGATTGTCAGATAGCTTTCAAACAGTTCACAGTTATGCAATTAGTACTTAATTTAAAACTCCTTGTAAAAAAAAAATCCAAAATTGAATAATTATTAAAATAATGAAACAAAAAAATAATAGTTGAAATGGAGTAATAAAAAACTCAGTATATTCCAATTAAAAAACTCAGTATATTCCAATAAAAAGCTCAGAATATTCAATAAAAAGTTCAGATATTCCAATAAAAAGCACAGTATATTCCAATAAAAAGCACAGTATATTCCAATTTAAAAACTCAGTATATTCCAATTAAAAAACTCAGCATATTCCAATTAAAAAACTCAGCATATTCCAATAAAAAGCACAGTATATTCCAATAAAAGCACAGTATATTCCAATAAAAAACTCAGTATATTCCAATAAAAAACTCAGTATATTCCAATAAAAAGCACAGTATATTCCAATAAAAAACTCAGTATATTCCAATAAAAAACTCAGTATATTCCAATAAAAAACTCAGTATATTCCAATAAAAAGCACAGTATATTCCAATAAAAAAACTCAGTATATTCCAATAAAAAACTCAGTATATTCCAATAAAAAACTCAGTATATTCCAATAAAAAGCTCAGTATGTACCCCAAAATTTCAGAATATTCATTATACATGTAATTAGTAGATAACCATGCTGTTTCTTTTGGGTCAACCCCAATATTAGAAGCAGCTTCAATTGGGAAAAATCTGAATTAACGAGCAGAGCTAGTTATTATTTTAAAGTTAAAGTACATATTGGAATTATTATTTTCAAAGGAAAATAAAACAAATAACAAATAAGCAACAACTCAGATACTTAATAGTTCATATATTCAGTATAAAAAATTATTAATAAAATGTCAAGGTCTTACTCGTGTTTCTATAACAATAAATGTTTACAATTTATTGAATTCTCACTTAGCGGAAATGTGAGTTTGTTAATTATTAATAGGCAACAGTTAATTTTAACATATATTAGATTGCTAAATTATTGTTACATCTTGTGGAAAAAAAACATACAAAATAATGAGCTATTAGAAATACTTATGGAAAAGTAATAATCTTATTGCAAATTGAGGTTTCTCACTACAGTTGAACAATGAGATGTAGTGTGGTCAAGAGTTGTTGACTTAGAGTTTCACCACCTTAATGTTGTTAGCAGTGACGCACGATAAATTAGGGAACAGGCAAATAATTGCAGTGCTGTGGTAAGTTGGTAGCAAGGAGTCGGTAGTAGGGTGTGACGTACACTCCCACAAGGTATGGTAACAGCTTTACAAAAAAATGAACACAACAAATACTGATGTGCCTACATGTGGCCTTCTTCAGAAAACGAGAACAATACAAATGGACAACAGAATAAAGGTAAATAATTGCAGTGCTGTGGTAAAGCTGGTAGCAAGGAGTAAGTAGTGGGGTGTAATGTATGTATAATAATAAAAAAAAAAAGGTTCCCTCCACGCTTTGCTAGGCATATGGGTAATGTGGTGTTAGTGACCATAGTTTTTTATAACCACAACACATTTTGGTGATGTGGTCGGTATCACGACAGGCTGCCTTTACTACCCAGAATATGTATGTATGCTCCACAATAAATGTAATGTGGTCCCCCTGGGTGGACAACAGGTGTATTTATAGCGGTTCAAATATATTTGGGTACAATTTCATTGGCTGGCTCATGTATGGGCAGAGCTAATATTGATATTTTTAAAATATGTAGATTAATTTTAAGAAGAAAGATGCAGAAAGTCACACAAATGGTCTGTTTCCTGTAAAAAAAAGGCTAAATGGCACATAATTTTTTAAAGAAAATTCTGTAAAATTTATGTGGAACTTATACTTTTAGGAAGCTAGCTGGGTAATATTTAAACTAATGCACAAAACTAAATTACCAAAAAATAAAATATGAAAATTGTAAATGTTATTTTTGGTCAATGTTAATGATAACAAAATAAACAAATGTGATATATGACAGATATTAATGACATAAACAAAGTTAAATGTAATGTGTGACTAATATTAAGCATCAACAACTGATGAGCAAACGTCATGTTAAAAATAAGTTGTCAATGCAGAAAAATAAAGTTTGCTGATTTCAATATATCCGATGATGCTGACATTATATATATATATATATATATGTGGCATCTCTGTGGCAGATAATTATGAGGGAGTTGGGTGAGAAGTGATACATACCCTTTACCACATCCCTCTGGCCACATATGATAAAAGGTTGTTGGTGGTCATTGTCCAACCAAGGCAGGAAATAGTCCATGGCTCTTTGGACATCACCGGTGTTGATGACTGGCAGTGACATGGAAGACACAAAGCTGTCTTTGTTCAGCTCTGCCGATGTCTGCGAAACAAATAACAGCATTTGCTCAACGGTAATTGCCAAATAAACAACAAATTGTACGTAACAGATGATAGTGAAACAAAAGATGGCTCCACAGCTGTTTTCTGTTTTAAAAGTAAAGGTTCCCTCCACACCCTGCAAGGTGTATGGGGAATATGGTGTTAGTGACCATATTTTTTTCATGAACACAGCACATTTTTGGATGATGAGATTGGTATCACACCAGGCCACCTTTATTTTCAAGAAAAATCGCTTGTACTCATTATTTTAGAGCTGGGTGAACCCCGGAACCTTGTCAGTCTTAAAAAAAAAATTTAAAAAAAATTCAACCACTGGGATCCAGAATCCAGGCTCTTCTGATTAGGAAGTGAGCACACTAGCCACTCAGCCATTGAGGATCCCTTTAAATAATAAAGGGATGATAAATCTTTCATTTACTTTACTTTCCACTGCATCTGTTGCCTTTCAGTACCAAGGAAAATCAAATATTCAGGCTAACACTCTGTGTCTGCTGCATGGTGTTTATCATGATGTTTGCTATTTCATTAATCCATTGTTTTCTAAGTCTACCTTTTTTTTTAACCTCTTTCTGTTATTTCTGAGTGTTAAGTCTCTCCGAGAGAAACAGTCTGGTGGCAATTGCACTACATGTCCAAACCATTTAATTTGTTATTTCATAACATAATTAAGCACTGGTGTTAATAATTCAACTCTTTGTGTTATATTCTTCTAATACTTTTATCTTTTTATATCTTGTACACAAAAATAGAGTATTTGGCAGCTTTTGTCTGATAAACAAAGTCAAAAAAACCTTAACTCTGAAAAACATCATCATCAAGTACCATGCCTGCTGGCATAGGTGATCATGTCTATGCACAACTTTTTATCTCGACATCTGTTTATCATTTCTGTTGTTCACCTTCTGCCAAATCATTCTCTTAAGCTATTTGGTATCTTTTCCTTTTCATTCCCTCTATCTCTTCATCCCTCAATTTTCCCAGTTGTCACAATATTGTCCCAGTTTTCCAATTGTTCCCTTCTCATTACATGGCCAAAAATTATGATTGTTTCTTCCTAATATTGGCTATTAGCTCTGTTTTTGCTTTGGCCTCTTTCAGAACATTTATTATTCTATTTTTGAAAAATAAAAACACTAAAAAAATACATCGTGTGTCTTCTTTCCCTTTTTCATTTGCATTTCTGCAATGAGAGGAGATATAATTTACAGCCTTTTGGTCTTCTGTTGGCCTCTGCTGCTTTTATGTTTCCGAGTGTTTCTATCCATCTTTTTTTGTGGTCGACCCTTAAGTCTAGTGTTTCGTAACATTTATTAAAGCCATGTTGCGTTGTTCCTAACTTTATTCTCAGTTCTTCATTTCTCATCTTATCTCTCAGACTCTTTACTGTCATTTGTCTAACAGAGGTTCTCAAACTTTCCTTTAAAGCGGACCCCCTTTAAAAACATTTTGTAGTCACGGATCCCCAGGATTTATTTTCTTTTGTGCTTTCATTCATTCATTCTCTCTCTTTCCATTTAGCTACAGAATATCATACTATTCTTCAAATCTTCACTGACCCCTTGTAATGGCATTACAGACACTTGGGGGGGGGGCTGCTGACCACAGTTTGAGAAACACTGGTCTAACACATTTCATCTCGGTGGTGGTTATTTGTTACACCATTTGTATGAAAAACTAAATACACTCTGACTGTTTTCTCATGCAAACAGAGAGGTATTCAACCCCTCAAACTTTCAGTATTTAGTAATTATTCCTGCAGACAAATTACCTCTGTATTATACTGCATCAATCTGCCAATTGTTTCTTGGTAGTAAGTGTCCAAAGGTCGTTTCATGTCAGGTGGCATTTCATTTGTCCAGAGAAAAACCTGTGGTGAAACAAGAGCTTCATTGATGCCAGTGAGAAAATGAGAAAAGAAAACATACACATCACTGATGTCAGAAAGTTAGAGAAGAAACATACACATCACTGATGTCAGAAAGTTAGAAGAAGAAAACATACACATCACTGATGTCAGTAAAGTTAGAGAAGAAACATACACATCACTGATGTCAGTAAATAAGAGAAGAAACATACACATCACTGATGTCAGCAAAGTTAGAGAAGAAACATACACATCACTGATGTCAGTAAAGTTAGAGAGAAAAACATACTCATCACTGATGTCAGTAAATAAGAGAAGAAACATACTCATCACTGATGTCAGCAAAGTTAGAGAAGAAACATACACATCACTGATGTCAGCAAAGTTAGAGAAGAAACATACACATCACTGATGTCAGTAAAGTTAGAGAAGAAACATACACATCACTGATGTCAGTAAAGTTAGAGAAGAAACATACACATCACTGATGTCAGCAAAGTTAGAGAAGAAACATACACATCACTGATGTCAGTAAAGTTAGAGAAGAAACATACTCATCACTGATGTCAGTAAATAAGAGAAGAAACATACACATCACTGATGTCAGCAAAGTTAGAGAAGAAACATACACATCACTGATGTCAGTAAAGTTAGAGAAGAAACATACACATCACTGATGTCAGTGAAGTTAGAGAAGAAACATACACATCACTGATGTAAGTGTCAGCAAAGTTAGAGAAGAAACATACACATCACTGATGTCAGCAAAGTTAGAGAAGAAACATACACATCACTGATGTCAGTAAAGTTAGAGAAGAAACATACACATCACTGATGTCAGCAAAGTTAGAGAAGAAAACATACACATCACTGATGTCAGTAAAGTTAGAGAAGAAACATACTCATCACTGATGTCAGTAAATAAGAGAAGAAACATACACATCACTGATGTCAGCAAAGTTAGAGAAGAAACATACACATCACTGATGTCAGTAAAGTTAGAGAAGAAACATACACATCACTGATGTCAGTGAAGTTAGAGAAGAAACATACACATCACTGATGTAAGTGTCAGCAAAGTTAGAGAAGAAACATACACATCACTGATGTCAGCAAAGTTAGAGAAGAAACATACACATCACTGGTGTCAGCAAAGTTAGAGAAGAAGCATACACATCACTGATGTCAGTAAAGTTAGAGAAGAAACATACACATCACTGGTGTCAGCAAAGTTAGAGAAGAAGCATACACATCACTGATGTCAGTGCCAGCAAAGTTAGAGAAGAAACATACACATCACTGATGTCAGCAAAGTTAGAGAAGAAACATACACATCACTGATGTCAGTGAAGTTAGAGAAGAAAACATACACATCACTGATGTCAGCAAAGTTAGAGAAGAAACATACACATCACTGATGTAAGCAAAGTTTGAGAAGAAACATACACATCACTGATGTCAGCAAAGTTAGAGAAGAAACATACACATCACTGATGTCAGAAAGTTAGAGAAGAAACATACACATCACTGATGTCAGTAAAGTTAGAGAAGAAACATACACATCACTGATGTCAAATTATAGGAGAAATATGTATTTTACTAATGTCAGAGAGATAAGGAGTGAACAAACAAGTACTGTTTTGGTGTAAAAGATAATTTGATCAGCAGAATTGGTACTTTATTGATATCAGAGTGAAAAATTGGGGAGAGATGGTATTCAATTGGTTAAAGAAAGTTAATAAGGGAAGAAAAAAGTACTTTAACGATATCTGAAAGACAACTACAACATTGAGTTATTTATGGGTGATCATCATTGCACTCCGAACATGTCCATAGCTGCTCAGATCCCCTCCTCTGCAATTCCCGCAGTGTCCAGGGACTGACGACTCCAGTTCTGTGTTGGTTGATAAGTCTTCTTACACGCCCACTAAGTTTCTCATTTCTGGCTGTGCCCATCTTAACTCCCATTTCCATCATCCAAAGAAGTGACGTGTATCTGTGTTTGTCGAAGTCCTGTGCTCTTCCCACATCTCGGAGAGCAGTGATGATGTCCGCCGATCCACTGGTTGCCCGTCCTCAACGACAGCACAGCTAGCCAACCTGTCTGCTCTTTCATTCCACCGTACTCCCGCATGTCCAGGGACATAGACAAAGGTGACCTTACGTATTTTGGATTTCTGCAACAACTCTACCCATTGCATGCGTACAGAGCCTGCCTGCACTTTTTTTATCATGCTCATTGAATCACTCAGTATACATACTACAACATATGAGTACTTGATGTGACTGAGAATGTACCACCAAGGGTAAAGATGATGTGACTGAGAATGTACCACCAAGGGTAAAGGTGATGTGATTGAGAATGTACCACCAAGGGTAAAGGTGATGTGATTGAGAATGTACCACCAAGGGTAAAGGTGATGTGACTCTATGAAACACAAAGGTTGATGGTGATGTGGTTGAGAATGCACCACTAAAGTTAAAGGTGATGTGACTGAGAATGTACCACCAAGGGTAAAGGTGATGTGACTCTATGAAACACAAAGGTTGATGGTGATGTGCTGAGAATGCACCACTAAAGTTAAAGGTGGTGTGACTGAGAATGTACCACCAAAGTTAAAGATGATCTGACAGAATGTACCAAAAAAGTTAAAGGTGATATGACTGAGAATGCACCAGTAAAGTTAAAGGTTATGTGGCACAATGTGCAACCAATGTTAAACATGATGTGACAGAATGTACCACGAAGGGTAAAGATTATGTGACTGAGAATATACCACCAAGCTTAAAGGTGATGTGGCACAAAGTAGCACAAAGTTTAAAAGTGATGTGGCACTATGTAGTGCAAAAGTTAATGGTGACGTGACTGAGAATGTATCACCAAAGTTAAAGGTCATGTGGCACAATGTACCACAAAGGTTAAAGGTGATGTGACTGAGAATATATCACCAAATGTATACACAGATTATTCACTGCAGCTAACTTCACATGTCAAATCAGCACCTCACTGACCTTATGTATTCATAAAATGTGCATCTTCCCAAACTTACCTCTCTGGCAAAGGCTTCTCTGGTGCCCTCACTGAGATTCCCACCAAAACCACGAATGAGACAAACAGCAAAGTGAGCTTTGCAGCTGATGTTGTGAAGGTGAGACAATCCATTTAGCACAGTTCCAACGAGGCTCGTTTCCACAACCCAGTCATTCTGGTTCGAGAGTATAGTTTTATATCAGAAATAATGAACATTTTAACTTTAAGAGAAATATATGGCTAATCAATTTTAATTTTAATTTGAAAACGAGTTCTCAGGAAAATACTTGATATATCATGGAATGAATTTAAGACTAGTGCAGAAATAAGGGAAATGACAAAGTATAATAAAATATCCGTAATCCAGAGAAGAAGGTGGACATATGTTGTCCAAGTGATAAGAAGAACCAAGGGAATCTCAAAGCAGGCCCTTAAATGGGAACCAGTGGGTAAAAGAAAAAAGAGGCTGACTTATAGAAACACTAAAAAGAACACTGAGGCAAGGGACAACAAGAGGAGGTATCAGCTCTCACACCGAGATTGAACAATTTGTCCAGAACAGAGTTGTTTGGCGAGATATAATGCAGGTCCTATGCAAGAACATTGGACACAAAGAGTTTTGATTTCTGCCCTATGTGCTGTCTTCAGCTCAAAGGACAATAGACAAAATTTTCATTTTGCTTTGATAAGGGTCAGAGAATTTGATTGTATGGGAAAATAATGAAGACTACATGCCAAATGCATACATACCATGTAACAGAGTACACACAAGCATTAAGAAAGCACGCATTACTTCTAGAATGAAAATTTAATTGCGTATAAAAATTAGATCCAAGAAAAAAAACATGGTTTCTATTATTATTTTATTATAATTTAATATTTTATATTGTCCTTTCTTGTAAAGATGTCACCATACTTTGTAGGAGAGTATGTTACACCCCACCACTTGTTCTCTGCTACCAGCTTTACAGCAGCACTGCAATTATTTGCCTGTTCCTTTTCTATAATTATAGTTTATTATTTTGTGCTATTTGTTTACACCAGTCTTTTTATATCTCTAGTGAAGTCCCAAGGGACTGAATTTTGCATGAATATCATCATCATCATTGAATGCTGTGTCCACATCAAAGGTTTGCTACCACATTTTGTTCTCTCTCTTGCTTTGATGGTGCAAGTTGTCATAGGCTGACTTCTGCAACTTTTGATGTTATCATCCATGTTTTCATCATTTCATCATCATCATCGAGTGTCTTCTCCGCAACAAAGGTTGGCTACCATGGAACGCCATTCTACTCTGTTTCTTGCTTTGATGGTGCAGGCTGTCATAGATTGACTTGTTCATCTTTTGATGTTACTCGTCCATGTTAGTCTTGGTCTGCCTCTGCATCTTTTACCTTGTATTTTTCCTTCCAATATTACTTTTAGTAGGCTGTTGTGTCTTTTAACATGCCCCAAAAATTTCATTTGTCTTGTCTTAATTGTATTTAGTAGTTCTCTTTTTATTTCAGTTGTTTTAAAACTTCATCGTTTGTTACCTTTTGTTTCCATCCAATTCTACATATTCTTCTATAAATCCCCATTTCAAAGGCTTCAATTTTCTGTTCTGTTTTCTTGTCTAATGTCCATGTTTCTGCACCATACAGGAATATTGAGAAGATGTAACATTTTGCCATTCTTAGTTTCAGCCCTGTTGATATTTGTTTTGTTATTAGTATATTTTTAATGACATTAAAATTACTTTTTGCCATACCTATTCGTTTGTTTATTTCAATTTTGCATTTTCCATCATGGTTATAGTATGTCCCAGGTAGTTGTAGCTCTGGACTGTCTCCAGATGTATTCCCTCAACTGTGCTATTTAATTGTAGGTCTTGAGAATTTTCTTTGCTTATGATCATAGTTTTAGTCTTTTTGATATTCATTTCTAGTCCATATTTTTTGCTTGTTATGTTTATCACATTAAGCAATTGTTGTAGGTCTTTAGGATTTTCTGCTAGTAGAACTGTATCATCAGCATATCTTAGGTTATTGATTATCTTTCCATTAATGTTTAGGCCTGGTATCTCTGAGATGTTTATAAAGATTTGCTCAGTGTATAGATTGAACAAGCTTGGTGATAGGATGCATCCTTGTCTTACTCCTCTTTTTATGTCCATGGGTGTAGAGTTATCCTTGTTATATCTTATTATTGCTGTTTGCTCCCAGTACAAATTACATATTAGTCCTTTCATCATTTCATCATTTGTTTTCTCCAATTTGTTTCCATCCAATTCCATGGATATTACTTTTTCTTATTTTTCACATCGCAGCCATATTCTCGGGTGTCCCTCATCATTCAAACAGACATTCTCCTACTTCTAAGGAACTCAAATTTTTATCATCGAGATTTTTCCAAGACAGAGAGCATTTTTGTCCTAATTTTTAAAAATTTTCAACATTACCAATGATTTTTTAATGTGAGCAGAATTTGTATGGGACCTCCTGTTTTTTGCCATTATCCAAGTAGGCTAGAGGTCAGATCTCACTAACAAGAGAGGGTAAAACCACAGATTTGAAGAAAAAAATATCCTTCTGTCTGTGGTGGAATTTGAACCTAGGACCTTCCTGTGCAAAGGTCAATGCCTTACTTCCAGACAATTTCCCCCCCCCCCCCAAAAAAAAAAAAAAAGTTGTAAAAATAACCAAAATAAACAACAAAATGCATCTGATATGAAGTATATATTTTACTTCTTCTCTGTTTGTATTACACATGGGAACATTAGTAGTAAAGACAATTGTAAAATGTTTAATAAAAATTCTAAATACTTTTTTTTAGCAAAAGAATGTTTGACAATGGCTTTTTTTCTCATGTTAAACAGAAACATAAAAGAAGAATGCTGGCTACCTTAGCTACAAATATCAAGGTCTTAATAAAGCATAGTGGGAGAAGACATAATTCACACAATAATTGTGAAACACTCAGAATACTGCATTCATCATAAATGATAAATCAAACTACGAACTTGTGTCGTAAGCTGCATTTATTTGAGATCTAGAAAGCAGAGAGAGAGCCAGGGAGAGAAAAAAAGATAAAAAAGTTACCTGCTTTAGGACCCACTGGAGTCCCTTATAGAAGTAATCCTCCATCCATCCTGACAGCAATTGCTGTTGACTTTGTGACTGGGACATTAGCCATGAGTTGACAAGGGCTTTGACATCAACATCTTCATCACTGTTAAATGAATGTCACAAAATCACAACGTTGTCAGAAAGAACAGTTTCAACGTGTAAACTACTCAATCATAAAGAAATATTCTAACAAGAACACTGCTCCCTTAGTTAGATTTGTTCTAACAAGAACACTGCTCCCTTAGTTAGATTTGTTCTAACAAGAACACTGCTCACTTAGTTATATTTGTTCTAACAAGAACACTGCTCACTTAGTTATTGTTGTTGCGTTTGCCAGCTTTCAACTCTGACGAAGTCCTTAGAGACTAGGAACTGAATTTTGCGTGTTAATCCATTTTTCCCTGGCAGCCGTGTGCACAGGGGTCCCTCGCCGCATAGGCAGATAACTCCGACTTCGGAGGTACTCATGTTTTTTTCGTTGATGAGTAACTGACGTTTCAAGACGGGCCTCGCTGCTGAGACCAGGGGTGGTTGTCGTAGAGAGAAATCATAAATAAAAATCCCAACCGGTGTAGCCGAGATTTCAACCCACAACCTCTCTGTCCCGAGGCTGACGTCTTGCCTCGAGACCAACCAGTCCCCCGTGGACTTGGAATATATATATATATATATATATATATATATATATATATATATATATATATATATATATAACTTAGCTATATTTGTTCCAACAAGAACACTGCTCACTTAGTTATATTTGTTCTAACAAGAACACTGCTCACTTAGTTATATTTGTTCTAACAAGAACACTGCTCACTTAGTTATATTTGTTCTAACAAGAACACTGCTCACTTAGTTATATTTGTTCTAACAAGAACACTGCTCACATAGTTGTATTTGTTCTAACAAGAACACTGCTCACTTAGTTATATTTGTTCTAACAAGAACACTGCTCACTTAGTTATATTTGTTCTAACAAGAACACTGCTCACTTAGTTATATTTGTTCTAACAAGAACACTGCTCACTTAGTTATATTTGTTCTAGCAAGAACACTGCTCACTTAGTTATATTTGTTCTAACAAGAACACTGCTCACTTAGTTCTATTACTTCTAAGAAGAACACTCATAAGACAGAAAAAAAATTCCACTAACAAGATCTTTCATAAGTAAGTGTAAACTGTTCCAACAAGTTAGAAAGAGCTGTTGCTGACATCATCATTCTTGTGCTGTTCTACTGTCCAGGATTCATTCCACAGTCAAGACTGGTTTTAAACAACACTGAAAAATGATTTTCTTTTCTCTATTGCCAAAGATAGGCTGTGCAATATCTCATTTATTCTCTGGAATGCCACCCTTGTCTGAGATATTCTATGCCTCACTTCTGTTGTACATCTACCATGTGAAGATAATTAACATCATTCTCAGTTATTCACTGACCTGTTTGAAAACTGTCTCATTAACCTTATATGTACTTCTTCTTTCCTTCCCAAAGTGCCTTCTAGCGGGGGCCTCGGTAGCCTAGTTGGGAAAACCATCTGACTGGACTACCGACGTTCAGACAACCCATGTTCGATTCCCGCTGGGAGCAGTGTGAATTGTACTTGTGGTTGGAAAAAAAAAATACCCCCATGGCCGACCCAGCCGTTGGCAGAAATGGGTACCAGGGTATTACCCTGGGAAGGTGAGGAATGCCACCTCGCATCTGAGTTTCAATGCTTGAGGCGACACTATACAGAAATCTCCGAACATTTCTGGATATGCGGCCGAGCACATATGGGTGGAAACTTGCGTGCTAAGACGCCGGTTCAAGTTTTGCACTTTACCTTTAGCATTGTAGGGAGATATAATTATTTTATATTGTACTACATAGTCTTTAACTGACAGGAAACAGCCTGAGAGTTATTGAGTTACTTGCAGGTCATCATCATCATTGCACTCCGAATATGTACAAAGGTGCTCAGATCCTCTCCTCATCTGGTCCTGTAGTGTCCAGTGACTGACGACTCCAGCCTGAGAGATAAGATAAGAAATGAAGAATTGAGAAAAAAGCTTGAAATAATCCCACCACAGATTATATAAAGAAACAACAGATAAAATGGTTTGGCCATATGATAAGGCAGAAAGATCAAAACACTACACAATGAGCCTTCAATAAATGTTGTGAGAACACTAGATTCAAGAGCCAACCACAAAAAAGATGGATTGATGGAATATTAGAAACACTAGGAAACATAACAGCAGGAGAGGCCAACGGAAGAGCAAAAGACTGCAATTTGTATCTCCTCTCGACCCTGAAAGACAAATGCGGAAAACAATCAGAAGAAAGAAGTCTTTAATTGTACACTTCAGAGACATCTTTTTCGAAGAAAAAAAAAGACTGCTATAAAATGCAAACAAAACAGTCATAATGACACAACATGCATTTAATTACCTTAAGAAGATCATACCCATGCGGGAGATTGTTGCTGGAGAAGCTGAGCTCAAGTCATGGGTCTCAAACAGGAAGTTCACATTTGATCCAAACTGGATTCTTTCCCCTGAAGGCATGGTGAGCAGACGGTTGTCATCAAGTACAGAGTTCAAGGACTCAATCCATTCTGGATCAATGTCTCCATCACAGACTATCCAAGACTGAATTTCTGAGGAATACATTACTGACATGCAGATCTCAACCAGCATGAACCGGTAAACACAGGAAAACTGGTTGAAGTTTTATTGCCATTACCAATATTAAACAACACAAATATAAGACCATCAAGATAGAAGATGAAGGGCATAATGGTAAAATTAAGAATGAAGTCTCTTAGGGTATGTTGAACTTAAAAGCACAAACATATTATTGCTTAGCTATTAAAGTGAAAAACAGACACTTATAGTGATAAACAGGAGCAACAGGACAGTGTGCAAACAGTCCAAATATTTCTTGTGATAGTAGACGTGGGTTTCTATGAACATTTTTTAAAATACTATGGAAGTCAAGAAATAAAATAGCACAATTTTACAAGGAAATAAAATCAAGAGAACAATTGTAATGAAAATAAAAATAAAATGGTTAAATTCTTTGGATATATGTTCAAACGTGAAGGTTGAAAAAGCTGAGACAGCAAAAAGAACAGTGAACAAGAAAGCAAGAAGCAGCAAATGTAAATGTTTCTGGCGAACTGGGAATATTGTGTTTGTGTCCATATTTTTCCATGACTATCAGTACATTTATTGATAATGCAATCAGTACCACATTAGCCTGTCATACATTAAACTGCCATAAATCAGCCTGTCATACATTAAGCTGCCATAAATTAGGCTGTCATACATTAAGTTGCCATAAATTAGGCTGTCATACATTAAGCTGCCATAAATTAGCCTGTCATACATTAAGCTGCCATAAATTAGGCTGCCATATATTTAAAAAAAAAAAAAAAAATCAGTGGTACCCATTTTCACAGGCTGGTTACTAATCTTCAGAACTGCACCCACTTCATTCATTGTACTGTGATTTTGTACTACTAGGTCTTCAACTCCTGCAATTAATTCTAGTGGCACAATATATTTGTGAGCATATCATTCCACTTGAACAATCGCTGCAGTGAAAGACATGCAACACCATATTGCAACTTCAATTGTTGATGGAATGTAATAAGTTTATTGAGGTGTTTTGACTGGTTTCTATGTGTTTTTTTTTTAAATTTATTTCAGTGTTTTGAAATTGGAAATGACTGGGCACTCTCTTTTTGATGATGTCATTAGAAACTGTCGCTCATGCAGCCAATCTGGCTCTTGTCGCTCATGCAGCCAATCTGGCTCTTGTCGCTCATGCAGCCAATCTGGCTCTTGTCGCTCATGCAGCCAATCTGGCTCTTGTCGCTCATGCAGCCAATCTGGCTCATGTCGCTCATGCAGCCAATTTAGCTCATACTGGAGTTCAACTTTCCTAACAGCCACCAACTGACAATGCAAAATCAAAATGACTGCATATCGCCCTGTTTTTGCAGAGACTAATGCATTTGCTTAAACCATTTTGGTTGTTTTAAATATGTGTTTTCAAGGAAACTAGAGTAAGGAAGTGACTGTACACTCTCCATTCGAAGGAATTCATGAGGAATTGTCACATGTGCTCTGAGATTAGGGCTGCACAGAAGTCAACCATGTCAACATAATTTGTCACCGTGTTTTGGCTGTGACATGAGTGGAGCAGATATGGGGAATTCCGAACTGCAGTAATACTGACTCCTTGAAGAGAACAGAACTCCTTCACTACTCAAAAGTTAAATGATAAAATGCAGCTTTTCTTTAGTGCATGTTTTATATAAGGTTCACATCTTTACACTGCTACTGTGACAGCATGCTGCATGCCTGCATTGTGCTGCCACCTGTAGAATATTCTTTATATAACTGATATCACCAACATACAGTGTAATGGCAAAGTGGTTAAAATTTCTCTTGACATTTTATTGCTTTCATACACTTTGTTTTTTGTTATTAAAAAAAAGAAATGTAAATGGTTTGCTTTATGCCTTTGGGTGAATGGGGAATATGGTGTTTGCTCATATTTTACTATGACCAAATGTATATTTTATGGGTGATGTGACTCGATCTTATAAGAGATAAATGAAACAGTTTATGTTAATAAATATCAAACTTGGAATAAAGTTCATTTTGAACTTTTGAACTATGTTTTTTTAAAAAAAAAGAATAATTCAGTAAAAAATTAGTTGGGTGTTTTGAAATATCTATTTTGACCTTCTTGTTCATCTCATGGCCCTGCTGCTTAATAACCAACACATGATTACAGCTGCTCACCTGCTGGCTCCCTAACCACCTGTCTAGCACTGTAAGTCAGAACACCATCAGTCCACTCTCTAGTATCCATGTCTATGTGTCCCAGAAGCTGTGAAATGCAAACACAATAATTATATTTGTAACTAATTATGAAAATTAGTAATAAAAATGTACATTACTGAATTACTACTTCATTAATTATGATTATGGTTAATACAAATGTTTACATTACTGAATTACTACTTTATTAATTATGATAATGGTTAATACAAATGTTTACATTACTGAATTACTAATTAATTTACTACTTCATTAAATATTGTGAGAGGTAAAAAAAATTGTGTATCATTGACTTCTTCTTCTTTCCTTCCTCATCTGCCTTTCAGCATCGAGGGGAGATATAATTTGCGGTCTTTTGCTCTTCTGTTCGCCTCTGCTGCTGTTATGTTTCCTAGTGCTTCTAATATTCCATCGACCCATCTTTTTTGTGGTCAACCCTTGGGTCTGGTGTTCTCACAACATTTGTTGAAGGCTCCTTGTGTTGTGTTTTGTTCTTTCTGCCTTGTTACGTGGCCAAACCATTTTATCTGTTGTTTCCTTATATATTCTATGGCGGGGGCTATTCCTAGCTTTTTCTCAGTTCTCCATTTCTGATATTGTCTCTCAGACTGTTTCCTGTCATTCGTCTAACACATTTCATCTCTGTAGAGGTTATTTTTCTTATTGTTCTTGCATCTAGAGTCCAGGTCTGGCATTGGTAGCACAACGTTAGGATGAAGATTGTATTGTATAGTGCTCATTTTGCCTCCAGAGTTATTTCCTTGTTGGACAATAGTGGTGATAACTGTCCAATGATTTGACAAGCTTTGTTGCATCTTGATCTTATATCATTGACTGATTATAACTTTTAGATGTGTGCAATATGGAGACTTTCAAAAACATACAAAGGGCATAAGACAAGAGCTTGATTCAAAGTCATGTTCATATACATTCAACCATTCCTGGTACATGTTTTTTTTTTAAAGTGTAAATTTGACAGCTATATCTGTTTAATATTTCAGACAGAGCAGTCAAACTGTGACCATTTACCTGGGTCCTGGGCATAGCTTTGGGGTTCATGACATACTGTTTCACCTGTTTGCCAAGTTTTATCAACGCCAAGCGGAGAATCTTCCAAAGGGTTGTCTTACCAGATCCACTGGGACCCACTATGACGACACCCATCCTTTGTCGTAGCTGCTCATAGAGCTCTAAAGCTTTCTTAACCTAACAGCAATGAAGAAGTGTACAGTGAAGCATCAGGGGAGCCAATGAAATAAGTGTGTTCTGATCTATTCTACGATAATTCTTAAAATATTAGCTTGTATGTCATAAAATAACAAACATTATCACAGTTTAAAATTAATACAATAAATGAAATAAAATATAGAAATATAACAAAGAAAAATGACTTATGACATATTGGCGAGTCTGGGAGATGATTAGCGGAAAGATTTTGTGAACATCTACGAGATGTTCAACAGAATACTGGCACTCCAGTGTCTTCCCATATCAATTCCCCAGACCACAAGGGCAAAGACGACATCCGTATCACTGGTATTGTCCTTTGTCACTCTGGCGACCACAGCCGATTTTCTTTGGAGAATCGCCTCATAGTCCAGTATGGTTCGCTGACCCCACGAGGCACGAATGTATCACACTCATACACATAGTTTCCTTTCGGTTACTCCTTCCCTTTTGCATAGCCTTCTCTACTGCCCATGTTTGGGCTCTTTAGTCTATCTACTATGCCATGCTATTCATAGTTCTCCTCCACTAGTCTCCATTGAGACACTTCGGTGTTCTCCTATACCCCTTTTTTCTGTGCTACTTACCCCTCATATGTTTTTATGGTACCCCACTCTCAGACATCTCACTTTTACCGCCTTTTGAGTACCCGTTATTCTACTGTTCTATTCTGTCTCCTTTGTGTTTGCACACTGACCCCGGTGTCAACTCATCTGGTTATGTGTGCATTATGCGCACTTTTCTACACATATATGATTGTCCCTGTCACACTTTTCTACACATAAACGATTGTCCCCGTATGGGTGTGCACATGCATGTATGTGTTCATATGTATGGGTATTGGTGTATATATATATATATATATGCATGGATATGGATGCATATATATGTATATGTATATGTATGTATATGTATGTTGATATGTATAGGTATGTGCATGTCTGTTTGAACATGTATCTATGTATACACGTATTTGTGTGTGTGTGTATACATGTATTTATGGGCCCTTAGATACTTTTAGACATTGTCAGTGTCTTTGCAGTCGAGTAACCTAGACAGCATTCCCCCACTCATGTATTTTTAGAACCCTTCACCTGACCAGAAGGTATAATTACAGATACACCCGTGTGACCATTCCTTTCCCATTCTGACCACGGTCCACGACACAGGGACATCATTTTTCTTTTCTTTAACCGATTTCGATTATTTTGTTTTGGATCTTTCATTACTAGTTAGCTATGTAGGATTAGTTTTATTTACTTACATATCTGTGTGTGCATTTTGTTTGTTTGTTCCTGTAGAGGGCCTATTGAGCCGAAACAGCGTTAAAATCTGTGTCGTCTACTAATCCCGTAAAGCTTTCACCATACCATTTTTCTTTTTTTTTTTTTCAATTTTCCCTAACAAAGAAAAACGCAGTTAGCTATATATAGAATAACAAGGACATACAGTTGGGCATTGTAGGATTTGAGCTTAATGTTTTTTGTGCAATAGAAATATCGAACATGGCAACGGGTTTTGGACCTCCTTGGAGTAACCAAAAAGACAGAACAAGAAATGATATTAATAGAGAAAGAGTTATTGAGTTATTTGCGGGTCATCATCATTGCACTCTGAACATGTCCATAGGTGCTCAGATCCCTCCTCAGCAATTCCCTCAGTGTCCAGTGACTGACGACTCCAGTTCTATGTTGGTTGATAAGTCTTCTTACACGGCCACTAAGTTTCTCATTTCTGGCTGTGCCCATCTTAACTCCCATTTCCATCATCCGAAGAAGTGACTCAATCTGTGTTTGTCAAAGTCCTGTGCTCTTCCCACATCTCGGAGGGCATTGATGATGTTCGCCCGATCCATTGGTTGCCTGTCCTCAACGACAGCGCAGCTAGCTAACCTGTCCGCTCTTTCATTTCCCCGCACTCCTGCATGTCCAGGGATATAGACAAAGGTGACCTTACGTATTTTGGATTTCTGCAACGACTCTACCCATTGCATGCGTACAGAGCCCGACTCCACTTTTTTTATCATGCTCATCGAATCACTCAGTATACATGCGTGGATGTAGTCTTGTGACTCTAACCATTTGAATGCCTTTGTCACTGCCGTTGCCTCCATTGTCATGCTAATCGTGGTCATGACGTATGTACCACTGTCTTCCTTGACTATTCTGCCTGCCAAGCGTGCTGTAAATGCACATGCACTTCTTTGGTGTCGTCTTACAGATCCGTCAGTATAGATGACTGCATCTTTCTCATCGGTGTAATCGCAGATGAGACCGTTGACCTCAGCATTAACCACAACCGGGTTCTGTTCCCTACTTTTCCTAATAGAGAAAGAGTAGGCATTGAGCCAATCCTAAGCTACATACAGAAACAACAAATAAAATGATTTACCATCTAGAAAGAATGCCATGTGAATCCATACCATACAAAGAATATATTAAAAGAGAAGAGAGAAGAGCAAGAGGCAGATCCAGAGTAAAATGGACAAGCAACTTCAAAGAAATATTACAGCAGCATCAATTGACAATGATTGAAGCCGCCAAAAAAGCAAAGAACCAAAACTTTGTATCTCCCTTGACACCCAAGCGGGAGCCGCGACAGCTCAGTGGTTAGTAAACTGGACTACAAAGGACAAGAGGTAGGGCTCGATATAACCGGCGGCTTCCAGTTCACCCAGCCTTAATGGGTACCGGATTTTTTTTCTGGGAAAGTAAAGCGGCACAGGCATAATACCGACCACATTACCCCAAAAATCATGTGCCGAAGGTTTGTAAAATTTATGGTCACTAACACAACACCATATTCCCTATGATACTTGGCATGACGGGGTATTTTAATTTTTTTTTTTTTTAACTTTGTTTGACACCCGAGCGGGCACAAGAAGAAGCAAAAAAAACAGAAGAAGAAATTGATTAAATGTGAATGTCTTAGAATGAAATACATGGCAAGCAGTATGGGTTGACCCATATTCACTACAGATATTGTTCACACATTTGATTATACATAATTGATGCATTGGTTTCAAGAAACTGATGCAAGGGAAAGTGAAGAGAGAGAGAGAGAGAAAAAGAGAGAGTTTAGTGTGTAAAAAACAGAACTCTTAATATTAATAATAACCCCTAAACAGAGGTTAGTTTGTTAAAAAAAACAGAAAGTGCTTTTTACTGTATCATTGTATCATAATGAAAGTGTAATTTTGATAGTTATTATATACCAGCAAACAACCACCACATTGATCAATTCATAAATCTCATCACTGCCATGAAACACACACTGCCTTGATCACCTATAAATTTTAGCACTCTGACAGACAGTCCAACAGTCTGTTCTCACCTGGTTATCATTGACCACAAGGTTATTGTCTGCACACACTTCCCTGAAGGATGCTCCAAGAGTCTCATACTCAATGTCCTTGAACTCCACTCCAGGAAACACATCCCTGACCAGGGAATCAAATCTGAAGCTGTCAGAGAATGTCAGCTTGGATAGTGTGTTAATTCTCAAAGCCTGAACCACAAGTCTAGCTTCTTGAGCACTGTCAATTTTGGCTGCAAGTTGTAAAAAAATTATTAGAAAATTTGACGGTAAGATGGTTCAAATGTGGCAGCAGTGTGACAAGTACATTGGTGAATCTATCAATAATATACACAGGAAAGTAAGACATTGTTCAGTTCAAATGTGGCAGCAGTGTGACAAGTACATTGGTGAATCTATCTATAATATACACAGGAAAGTAAGACATTGTTCAGTTCAAATGTGGCAGCAGTGTAACAAGTACAATGGTGAATCTATCAATAATATACACAGGGAAGTAAGACATTGTTCAGTTCAAATGTGGCAGCAGTGTGACAAGTACAATGGTGAATCTATCAATAATATACACAGGGAAGTAAGACATTGTTTGGTTGCAAATTTGATGACAATAAGTTAGAATTTAGTAGAAGTAGAAGTAAGAAAGATCGTTTCCGGTTGTTTCCAAAATGGAGGAATTATTTTTCTCCGGCTTGGTATAGAACCGTTGATCAGAGGTTTAACAAGCCACTATCGTAAAAACGATGTTGTTAATGAAACGTAGACCTGATACAGAATGTGTAAATTAGCAGTAGAAAAGAAAAGACGATGGTCATATGTTGGACATGTGATGAGAAGAGATAATAACCGAATAGCAAAGCAAGCCCTCATATGGGAAACAACAGGTAAGAGGAAAAGAGAAAGACCCAGAGAGACACTGATAAGAACATTGATGAGAGAGGCAAGAGCAGCAGGATTCGGCTCCCTCAATGAGATAGAGCTGCTTGCACAGAACAGAGACAAAAGGTGAGATTTTATAAAATATCTTTAAAAGAATTGAAAACTGCTAGAACAGTTCTTCTCAGCACATCACATAACACTCTACCACATCTCTATCTCAGCACACCACATAACACTCTACCACATCTCTATCTCAGCACATCACATAACACTCTACCACATCTCTATCTCAGCACATCACATAACACTCTACCACATCTCTATCTCAGCACACCACATAACACTCTACCACATCTCTATCTCAGCACATCACATAACACTCTACCACATCTCTATCTCAGCATATGACACAACACTATCACATCTCTATCTCAGCATATCACATAACACTCTACCACATCTCTATCTCAGCATATGACACAACACTATCACATCTCTATCTCAGCATATCACATAACACTCTACAATATCTCTATCTCAGCATATCACACAACAATCTACCACAACTCTAGTATCTTCCCTGCCAGAGACACTGTTTTCTCCACACTCTAATCCTTACCCTTCCCATTTTGTTTAGCAATCTGCAACAAGTGGCCGCAACCACTGACCACAGTCTTCAGCGCCCTCAGTCCCCAGTCATAATGCTGTTGTGGGGTCAGGAGTTCTCTAATATTGAAGATGAGATCAAGTGTACAATCAATCAAAACATTCATACACTAATGAGACAGAACAATATTTTCAGCAAATCATCATCAATCACTACCCAGATTTACCCTAAATTATGATAGCGTAGTAAAAATTACCACCATAAAAATACAAATTCTTTCAAATTTGACAGTTTGCCGTGGTCAATAATTTCTCCCCATGCTGATTACAACTTTCGGTGATCCCTGAGTGTTTGATTTGTTTCCATTGAAGTTGAATTTTTTAATTTTCGTTGCATGAGATAGGATCTCATATAATGTGAAAAAAAAATTGTAAATTTTCAAGAAATTGGTTGTTTTCCTCTGTTTTTTTTTTGCTTTCACCAGGGATATTTTTTCAGCCATCAGCTGACATCAAACAACCCTTTGTAACTCAGGAATTTCAGTGAAAAACACTATCAGGTTACTGACCATACTAACGGACTTATGGTGCACGTATCAATAGACAATATAACACGACCAGTCCATGCAGTTAAATTTCATGTCATAAATCAAACAGAACCAGGAAATCAAGAGTCCCCATGTCACTTCTAGTGCAAACACACAGCTGTGTGCCAAAAGTTCACAGAAAATACTATTTTTAGAGCTGCTAATGTTACATTTAAGTAGTAGTAATTTTTACTTCAGTATTGTATAAGGGAGTCTACATATACATATCCTAATTTAAGATTAATGCCACAAATAACCTTTAACCTTAATAAGTTCCTGGGTTAAATTAATGAAAATTTTAAAAAAGGGTATGGTTACAGCTTTACTTAGGTGAGGAACAAAACAAAAGCAGAATGACGTTTCGGCTCAGTAGGCCTTCAGCTGGAACAATAGACACAACACAAAAATGTATATAGATGCACATCAAAACACAACTACATAGCGGTAATCTGCTAGACAATCTGAGAGGAAAATAAATAAGTCACTTTCCTGAGGTCCTTGTGTTAGGCTTGATCTACCGACTGGGCTAAAATCACAAAGGCGGGCTGTATGAGTGGCGTAGGTAAAACAAGGAACTTGTAACCATACCCCATTTTTTTTTATTTTCATTTTTTTATCGTCAGCTTTTGACATGTAACAACAAAGGAAAATCACTAATTCAGACAATTCGAGAAGCACAAGAATGACAAATGATATAAACCATGACACCTTTTAGGTATCAGTGAAAAGAGAAAAGAAGAAGAAGAAGATCATCAGCTTTACAGCAGCTTCACTTTTTTTTCGTCTTGATGCATTTTTATGCCTTTACCCCAGGGTTAAATTAACTACCTATGGAAATTAGCAAAAATTAAATGATTATAAATTTTTCTCTCTTTATTATAAATTTATGTTTCTTTATTATAAATTTATGTTTCTTTATAAGTTCCATATAGACACAAAGAAATGTAAGAATACTTTTTGGTTGTTTTTTTTAATTTCATCACATTTCTTTCACGCAATTATTAACAATAACTGATGCAATTTAAAAGCCCTGTTGCATCTGAAGTCTATTTCTGCTGCTCGTGAATTATCATTTGACACTAGACTTCCTATTTAGACTTGGCTGAAAATTAATTTCTTTACTTTGGGGTAACTAAAGCCCCTAAACCATGTTGTACTTAGTGTTCTCTACAGAGGCAAAGGGAAGACAATCAGAAATGCACAAACACTAACTTTGACAAGTTAAAAATGCTGACAAGTTTGCGTCCAAGATTCTTGGCTTGTTTGAACCCTTCTGAGAACAAGATGACTTCTGCAATAAGGTCATTGTCAGGTTTTGACATGGCAACTGGTCTGAAGAGCTGCTTCAAATTGTCTGGAAGTTTCTGACGACCTCCATAGCCTTTGCCGGCAGGGTTCATGGTGATGAAAATCCCAGAGTTGTGGTCAATGTTCACCTGTAAATTGACCAGGTACATGTGTTCAATGTGAGTTACTGAACAAATAAATATGTGGATTGAGTTATCAGAGAGGTAAGTTTGGCCACTTGAATTAGTGGACAGGTAAGTGTGGTCAGTCAATTTCTTACACATGAGCATGTATTTATGTGAGTTGTTGGACAGGAATGTGTGTTTAAATGAGTTATTGAACAAAAATGTATGTACACTTGAAATATTACACTGGAATGTGTGTTTACTCCAGGTATTGGACAGGAATACATGTTCACTTGAATTAATAAACCAGAATGTGTGTTCACTTGAATTAATAAACCAGAATGTGTGTTCACTTGAATTAATACACCAGAATGTGTGTTCACTAGAATTAAAAAACCAGAATGTGTGTTCACTTGAATTAATAAACCAGAATGTGTGTTCACTTGAATTAATAAACCAGAATGTGTGTTCACTTGAATTAATACACCAGAATGTGTGTTCACTAGAATTAAAAAACCAGAATGTGTGTTCACTAGAATTAATAAACCAGAATGTGTGTTCACTTGAATTAATAAACCAGAATGTGTGTTCACTTGAGATATAAAACTGAAATGTGTGTTCATTTGAGTTATAGGACTGGAATGTGTTTATTCCAAGTATTGGACAGGAAGATGTGTTCACTTGAATTAACTCTTTCTGTACGGAAGCTTTTTATCGATGCAACAGAAGAGATTTTAGACACAAAATTTTTCATGCATTAAGAATCAATCTACATATTCATATTTATCTAACATATAACATAGTATACACTTTAATTCTAAACATAGGATTTCACATGAGTCTTGAGAAAGTATACATGTTTGAGAAATTAGAATGCTTGCTTACCTAATTTCTTGATTCGGGTAATATACATGACTTGGGTAACCAAAATTTAGCTTCCAACAGTACTTCACAATAAGGCTGAAAGAGACAAGATTAGACCCAGACCCAGAACCAATGCTAATGTAAATATATGGAGTGAAAGAGGTTCTGCTCACATTCTTTTCCAACAGTTCCACAGAATGAGCCTTGTTTTTGATGGCATCCTGGATAAGTTGAATCTGCATTGAGACTGCAGACAACACAGCCTCCTCCAGCCGGTTGAACTCATCAAAACATCCCCATGCTCCACACTTGACCAAGCCAATAAAGATCCGACCCATGGACTTCACATCAATGCCCTAAACATGAAATCATGTACAAATATAGCATGAAAAGTTAAAATGTAGCTTAAGCGCAAATAACAAAATTATTGTAATACCTATCACTAGCACTTTTCTGCCAAATTAAACATCAAGAAACAAATAAAAGAATATAAATTTAAAAAATAATAAATACTGTAAGAATGGAATAACCAAATAAAATGGCATGAATGGAACAACTAAATAAAATGGTTTGAATGAAATAATCAAATAAAACTTTCACAAAGATTCAGAAAACAAAAATATACACTGACGAGAAAGGTAATATCAATTGTCCAGTCTTTTAGTTCCTCACAGCATGGTGAATTTATGACACAGCATCAAGTAATAATCGAACATTAGAGATACAAAGTTTCCAGATAATTCTAACAACACAAAAATCTGGAATAGGCACATTTAGTTATTTTAGCAAATTTGTATGACCTGACAAATCCACAATAGTGACGCAAATGTAGCACTAGATTTGAGTCATACCATAAAGGAGACATTTATCTGCTTGTTGAGATTATCATTCCACCAAAAACAGTCACCGTTTTGTTTGATAGCAACAAAAATAATAATTCTGAAACCCACATTGAAAACTTTATTTAGTGAAAATAGACATAGAAGGCCTTTATAATAGTTGGTCTGGGCAACATGTCCTCAAACTATTGTGACATTTTCTGACCTAGATTTTTTAACTGAGGTATGTGTAATGAGAAGGGTCCAGGTTCAATCCCCAGCAGTGGCTGATTTTTTTTTTTGGACTGACAAGGCTCTGGGGTTCACCCAGCCTCTAAAAATGGGTACCAGAGATTTTTCTGGGAAGTAAAGGCGGCCTGGTATGATACCGACCACATCACCCAAAAATGTGCTGTGGTCATAGAAAAATAAGGTCACTAACACCATATTCCCCATACGACTAGCAAGGCATAGAGGGAACCTTTACTTTTACTTCATGTGTAATGTGATTGTGTGATCTATCTATCTATTGACCTTTCGAGCCGTAACCGGCCCATAGGGCGTAGACCAAGATACACCTTCTCCTATATGAATTTTTGTTCTAGCAGTTTTCTTTTAAAGATATTTTATTAAATCTCGCCATCTGTCTCTGTTCTGTGCAAGCAGTTCTATCTCATTGAGGGAGCCGATTCCTGCTGCTCTTGCCTCTCTCACAATGTTCTTCTCAGTGTCTCCCTGGGTCTTCCTCTTTTTTGACCATCGTCTTTTCTTTATTACTGAAGATATTAGTGGTTGATTGGCGATTTCTCTAATTTCCTCGTTTGTGATTGTGTGATACCTGTGCCAAATTTGATTCCAGATTACAATAGTTGTCTAATTACTTCATCAGTAAAGTGTGTTCACCTCAACACTATATTTACAAACTCATCTCAATATGTCAATATGTCTACTTTGTCCGAAATTAATGTATCAACTAAAATGCATCTGAAGCAGTTTTGTTTCAACTCTTTCACTGTGATGTACTCCAGAACTTCACGGAAAGTAAACCCACACAAATTATGAGAGTGAGGACACTTGATATACTCTATCAACTAATATATCAACCAATCATCCTGAACCCTACCAACCATGGACTGATGGCTACCAACCATGGACTGATGGCTACCAACCATGGACTGATGGCTACCAACCATGGACCAATGGCTTGACACTAAAATTCTCTTGATTATTATTCATGAAGTCCACATTAAGGCAGCGTCAAGCACCTCACTTTACACACTTATATAACAGGTTGTTGTCACATAGCTTCTACCACATACTGTGGTTGTTTTCCCTTCTGCTTTGTCAAAAAATCCTACATAAAACACTGTGTACATATACATAGATGCAAGCACACAAATTTTTTGGTTTAAATCAATAAACAGGTTAGAACTAAACATTAAGCATTCACAACAGATCTTGTCATATGTACACAAATACATTCAATTAAATCACATATAAATATTTTTTTTAAATCACAAATATATTTAGAAATAAATCACATATAAATTTAAAAATAAATCACATTTAAAATATAGAAATAAACCATACATAAATATAGAAATAAATCATATATAAATATAGAAATAAATCATATATAAATAAATCATATATAAATATAGAAATAAATCATTATAAATATAGAAATAAATCATGTATAAATGTAGAAATAATCATATATAATTATAGAATAAATCATGTATAAATATATAAATAAATCATATATAAATATAGAAATAATCATATATAATTATAGAAATAAATCATGTATAAATATATAAATAAATCATATAGAAATATAGAAATAAATCATATATAAATATAGAAATAAATCATGTATAAATGTAGAAATAACCAATACATACATATAGAAATAAATCATATAAATATAGAAATAAATCATATAGAAATAAATCATTTATAAATATAGAAATAAATCATGTATAAATGTAGAAATAAATCATATATAATTATAGAAATAAATCATGTATAAATATATAAATAAATCATATATAAATATAGAAATAAATCATATATAATTATAGAAATAAATCATGTATAAATATATAAATAAATCATATAGAAATATAGAAATAAATCATATATAAATATAGAAATAAATCATGTATAAATGTAGAAATAACCAATACATACATATAGAAATAAATCATATAAATATAGAAATAAATCATATAGAAATAAATCATATATAATATAGAAATAAATCATATATAATACAGAAATAAATCACATATAATATAGAAATAAATAACATAAATATATAAATAAATCATATATTCACACCAAAAGTCCACAAAACTGACCTCATCACAGTTGAAGACTAGAACCTGTCTTCCAAACAATCCACCAAGAGCTTTCACTGATTCTGTTTTGCCTGTTCCTGCTGGACCATACGGGTTACCTCCAAGGCCCATAAGCATGCCTGACGATTTAAAAATAATAGCAGTTTTCTCCTCAATTTTTTTTCTCAGATATTTCCACACTTTCTTATTATGACAACCTACAAGTCTGCCTGCCACAGGATCACTATCTATTTATAGTGCATTCTACTGTTAATTGCTAAACATTAGATAATTTCTTGATTTTGCACCAGCCAAGACAAGGCATACATCCAAAAGATTGTATGTCTTTTCATATCTTTATCTAGTATTTAATACACAGTCTATCTGTATATGTCACAAATTCCATTGGAAACTGACTCAAAAAAAATTAATTTAATGAAAGTCACAGAATCTACCTATATCTGTAATATATTCTTTTGTATTTGTCATATTCTATTTGAAACTGACATTTAACAAAATTTTAATGACATCTTATTTTCTTCATCACCAGTATTCACCCATTATATGAATCATGGACAATAGGACAACAGACAAGAAAATCACTGGAGTCTGTAGAAATATGGTTTTACAGAAGAATGTTGAGAATATCATGGACAGCTAAGAAGAGTAATGAAAACGTTCTGAAAGAGGCCAAAGCAAAAAGAGAGCTAATTTCCAATATTAGGAAGAAACAATCATCATTTTTTGGCCATATAATGAGAAGAGAACAACTGAAATATATTGTAACAACTGGAAAAATTGAGGGACGAAGAGATAGAGGGAAGCAAAGAGAAAAAATACCAGACAGCTTAACAGAATGGCTTGGCAGAAGGTCAACAACAGAAATGATAAAGAACTGTCGAGATCAAAAGTTGTGGAGAGACATGATCACCTATGCCAGTAGGCCCGGTACTTGATGATGATTCACCCATTAAGTAGGCAAGGATAGGTAGTGTCACTAGTTTACTGCAAGCCACGATATTTGTTTCTTTCAGTCCAACGCATCCATCCTTGACATGGATAGAATTTGCTTAATACAATTTTTTTCCCAGGGAGTCACCAATTTGACCTCTTTTAGACTTTTAACTGCCAAAGTTTCTTCAATGTGCAGTGTGCACACTGGACTTCCTGTTTTCCACTGTTATATGAGATGACTAGGCAACGAATCTCACTACCCAGGGATCAGGGGAGAGATTTCCAGTTCCAAGATGGTGGAATGTAGTTCATGTTCTCTCGACCGCTGCAGGAATTGCATTTGCGGACTGATTAATTTTGGCTCTCCAATGCAATTTTCTGCGTTAAAGTCAATATGATGTTCCACTTAAAAAATTTGCGCCAATGATGCGGATTTGTACACTGGACAATATTCATATTCCTCTTTGACAAGTCAAGTGTTATGAATGCGACCTTCCCCTGTATAGAGTTGAAATGCGGTTTTCGTCAACATATTGAGTGCTGTTCAATGGCCATCATTGGAAGTGTTTGACGCCAATTCTTTGCACGTTACAACTCATTAATATGGACTGCTCTGCCTAGTCAACCGAAGGTTTCACTTTAGGGATCTTGCACTGTGTTTGCGTTGTTGGCTGCATTCACTAGAGTAATTTATGGGTGCAGCCATTGTTGTATGTGCTACGTCATCATAATGGCTAATCGTATATCCCTAGACTAGCTGTGTGCTTATGATGAAAGGTGAAATGACAAAGCTTTGTTCGTGGCTTTGCAGCACCAGGATGACTCTCGGAGTTTCATGTTAGTCAGGAGGTATATTATCTATATTCAAGAGGGCTACTGTGAGATAGAAGGTAGACATGTGAACTAGTTTATAATTTCATAAATTCAAATTGTGGGGAGATGTTACGGTCTGTTGTTTGATGTGCGACGAAGATAATCCAATTACTAACTGTGTTTCATATGTTGGATTTAGAGTCAATGTCCTAACATCATCAAGCGCTATACGTTTTAAAATATATGACGATCATCATTTTCAGGAGGATGTGAACTTCAGGTCAATATGGTGGATAGGTAGCAGGAACCATTAAAGGCTATGTCTGAAAAGTGTTCCTTGTTGCAGTTTCCTCATATTTCAAGTTCGGATTGTTGCAGGAGCTACTGAGTTAAGTGCTCTGTGCACACCACGAGCTGTGTGTTTCATCCATTTCAATCATGTTTCGATATTCCGATTGTTTACAATGAATGATGATATTGTATGACAGGGAACAGACGGTTGTGTTCACTTTCTGTGCGGTTTTGCCTTATGTCTTTTGGCGTGTGCTGATACTGCTATGATGGGGACTACAGCTACCTTTTTTTGTTTGGGAGATGAGGTATTAATTTGGATGATTCCACTGGCATGGGCGGTTGAGCAATTATGGATTTTAATTTGTTTGCAGTGATACCGGGGCCTTCCATAACCATAACCAGGGGAGAATAAAGCTATGAAGAAGTCACAGACTCCATGGAAAAAAAAAATTCTCATTACAAATGGAAGGATTTGAATCTGGGATCCAATGCCCACAGGACAATGTCTTACCATCCAGTCACATATTCTACTATATCTACCATACAGTCTACCTAAACTAAGAATAGCAATACGTTATATCTTCTCAACATTCTTTTATGGTGCAGAAACATGGACATTAGTCAAGAAAACAGAACAGAAAACTGAAACCTTTGAAATGTGGATTTATAGAAGAATAGGAAGAATTAGATGGAAAGAAAAGAAAACAAACGATGAAGTCTTAAAACAACTGAAAATTAAATGAGAATTTACTAATCATAATTCAAACAAGACAAATGCCATTTTTGGGGCATGTTAAAAGACACAGGAGCCTACTAAAAGTAATCTTGAAAGGGAAAATACAGGGTAAAAGAGGCAGTGGCAGACCAGGACTAACATGGACGAGTAACATCAAAAGATGGACAAGTCAGCCTATGACAACCAGAACCATCAAAGCAAGAGACAGAGTGGAATGGTGCTCCATGGTAGCCAACCTTCAATGCAGAGATGGCACTCAATGATGATGATGATGATGATGAGTTTCCTTGTACTTGCCCTACTTTTCACCTTTAATTATGACACACTGTTTCAATTCCAGCCATCTTCTCTACGACTGAATGAAGAGTAATGCTGCAGCACTCACCTTGAGTAAGAGTCAGGTAGCACTTGTCAGTAAGTGGAGTGTGGACAAGTTTAGCTGTATTGCCCTGGTACTCAAACGTATACTCAAACTCTGAGTCCACCATTCTGATCACACATAAGCCATCTTTACGTATGTAGTACCTGTATTAAAATAACATGCTTGAGGAAAGAGGCCAGGCTGACCAGAAGAGACAAAATTAGGAATTAATTAATTTTTTTTTAGATATTGATTAAAGAAACTAACTTGGGTAGTTTGGCTACACAGAGAAATGGCTAATTTGGCTACACAGAGAAAAATGGCGAGTTTGGCTAGAATGAAACTATAAGAAAAAACATTGAATAAAGAAACTATCTTGACTAGTTTGGCCACACAGAGAAATGGCGAGTTTGGCTAGAATGAAACTATAATAAAAAACAATGAATAAAGAAACTAACTAGTTTGGCCACACAGAGAAATGGTGAGTTTGGCTAGAATGAAACTATAAGAAAAAACATTGAATAAAGAAACTAACTTGACTAGTTTGGCCACACAGAGAAATGGCGAGTTTGGCTAGAATGAAACTATAAGAAAAAACATTGAAAAAAGAAACTAACTTGACTAGTTTGGCCACACAGAGAAATGGCGAGTTTGGCTAGAATGAAACTATAAGAAAAAACATTGAATAAAGAAACTAACTTGACTAGTTTGGCCAGACAGAGAAATGACGAGTTGGCTAGAATGAAACTATAAGAAAAAACATTGAATAAAGAAACTATCTTGATTAGTTTGGCTACACAGAGAAATGGCGAGTTTGGCTAGAATGAAACTATAAGAAAAAATATTGAATAAAGAAACTAACTTGACTAGCTTGGCCACACAGAAATGGCGAGTTGGCTAGAATGAAACTATAAGAAAAAACATTGAATAAAGACACTATCTTGGCTAGTTTGACAGAGAAATGACAAGATTGACTACCAAAAAAAATGGCAAGTTTAGATAGGATGAAATGATAGGAAAAAACATTGAATAAAGGAACTAACTTGACTAGTTTAGCTACACAGTGAAATGGCTAGAATGAAACTGTAAGAAAAAACATTGATTATGAAACTACCTTAACTTACAAAGAAATCAAAATAGTTTTCCCATTTGAGGAGAATATCTTGTCATTCGAAAACAAACAAAGAATATCTCCTCTTCCTCTGTGTACACTTTTAGAAGTTAATCTTAATAAGGTAAAGAAAACATTTGTGAGTTCAAGACTGGTGACATTTCCATACTGCTTGTCCAAATAGCACATCATGTGTTGGCCGCTTCTGTAGCAGATGTTCAGCCATCATTTTACTTGTGTCATAGTAACATTCAAAGAGGAAAAGAAAACAAAGGCAGGGTAAGATGGTATTGCAACACTAAAGAAACTCTACATCAGCAGCAAATGACAATGACAGGCTGTCAGAAGAGAGAGAATGAGAACCTCTTGACACTCAATAGGGTCTATGAGAAAGTGAAGAAACACTTGTATTAAATATACAACTACAAGTTTGAGGAAATCCCATGAACTGTCATCAAACTAAGCAAATATATGAACAAATTAACTGCATAAGAATCATCAAATTTATGTGCTCTGCTTTGTGTGTAGAGGACATTTATTTTACGTGGGATTGGGTATTCCAGAGGTACAACATTGGCCTCAAGATAGGAACAACCTGGGTTCAAAGCCCACCTGAAGCAGTGGTGATTTTTCAAAAATAGGAAAAATTAGTCTGTCATTTCCTTAAGACGTTACCCTTCCCTGATCTCGTGGGTAGTGAGATTGTCTAGCCTTCATGGATAACAGCAATAAACAGGAGATCCCATGTGCACTTGCGCACATTAAAGAACCCTAAAAATTGAAAAAGAGTTGGCCACAAATATGGCCGCTACACTGGAAAAATTGTGAGCAGAAACCTATTCGCACCATGGATTCCAGGCCATGCTATTTGTGCACTTGGGCCAAGATTCTCCTAGGATTTTCTCGAGATTTTCAAGAAGGATATCGGAGCACCTATGGATTCATCCAGTGTGAAGTGATGATGATTCTAACAAAAAACAAACTTTCATCTTATTTTTCATATTTGTTCACTACAGATGTCTATACTAGTGACCATGAATAAGACAGAAGTCAACTCATGACCTCCAACAGTTCCATAAAGTTGTTTTTATAAGGAGACTGGATACTATCATATGCTACTTTTTTTCATAATTGATGATAAATGCTTTGATGAATTATTTTCACAAGTCTTTTGTTTAATTCAAAGAGGGAAAAATAATAAATAAATATTGTGATGAAACACTAAGGCAAGATAACAATAAACAATAAATCAACATAAGTAGGGGAATCACTGTAAAATTAAGATACATGCCCCAAGTTCAAAAGAACTTGGTCCAATTCATATGTAGAATGATTTCATTTTTTCCCAGAAATCCCTGACATCTAGGCTTGTGAAGTCATTTTTCTAATTGTATCAGTAATGGAAAGAACTTTCAAATAGAGCAACATAATTCAGAAAACTGAATGTCTTGTGTAGAAATTAATAAACAGACAAAGAATGAGAAGAAGAAAGTCAGAAATGGACAGAATGTTTAACTAAGCATGCCTCAGCAGATGAAAAAAAAAGAACAGTCTGTATGCTGCTGCAACAGGCAAAAACTCCAAATAAAACAATTTCAGTGACCACCAAAAATTATATTTCCTAGATTTATGAATTTGCTCCAAAAGCCGCCTTCCATTGCAACATGAACATGCAATGAGATTTTCCTGTGGAATCAAGTAAGAGATCTAATGGACACAGTCAATGTACAGTGACAATGTTTATTATAGAAAAACAAAAACAGCTAGATATTTTAGTTAGACTGGAAAAAATACACACACAAAAACAAGACATAAATGATAGCTGAAGCTCAGCTGTTATGGTGATTTCTAACAAAATGCTTCCACGGATGTCTCTGAGCTCCGAACCTGGTTTCATAGAAATGTCAAAACTGACCAGTGTAGACCTTTATATCTTCACAAAGATTTGAGATATATAATTTCATACAAATTACATGCATTTATAAAAAGATGATAAAATTGTGTGAATTTAAAGGAAAATGATTTTAAAAATCAAATTGCAGGATATTTAAAACAGAGCACAATAAATCAAAGCAGATCTCAAAGAAATATAAATAGGCCTACCTGAGCTGTTTCTGCCATTGCCATTCACTCACAGATTTGATGCTGGATTCTAACAGCTGGTGAAGAACATCCATATTGTGGATTGTGTCCAGAATCAGGGCTTTGAGCTTGAGTTGCAGTGCTAAGTGGATAGAGAATTAAATCAGTTTTAATGTTTGAAATATGGGGGAATAAAGGGCAAGTAGAGTTAAGGTAAAGGTACAAGACTTGAACTGCTGTCTTACACGCAGGTTTTTTTATCCATATGTGCTCAGCTGGCTATCCAGAAGTGTTTGGAGACTCGTGTCATCTTAAGCATTGTAACTCACTAGTGAGGCGTCATTCCTCAAATGGCATGTAGCATTGTACATTATTGGACTAAGTAATCCAAAACAAAGGTTAGAATCTTTAAAACAAACATTTAACCAGTCATGTTGAATGACTCAGAAACACAGAGATCAATAAAATTTAAAAATAAGCAAAATAAAAATGTATGTTTACAGAATAGAGGGCACAAGAAGAGTATTAAAGTGGAACATGTAGAAAGATCAAACCTAAACTTTAGTAGTTGAAGAACTGATGGGAAAATGAAGATGCTGGATAGCATCTAAAATCTACAGTGATGTTCTAGGCAACCCTTGACACCATCTGGGATATAGGTAGATTGAAAAGAGAAGAAGATGCTTTGTACATTATACATTGGGCTGTTATTTTCAAGTAAATGGAAAGTAGGAAAGCAAGCAATACATTAACTAACAAGAAACTAAAGAGAAATATCAAATAAATGGAAAGTAGGAAAGCAAGCAATACATTAACTAACAAGAAACTAAAGAGAAATATCAAATAAATGGAAAGTAGGAAAGCAAGCAATACATTAACTAACAAGAAACTAAAGAGAAATATCAAATAAATGGTGCATTAAGAAAACATGCTCAAGACAGTAATATGGACTGCAACCCACATAAAAGAAGAAAACAAAGAAAAGGATAAGGAACATAAATAAGAGAAACAGGGAAAGTGTGGATAAATCTGCAAAGACCAGTCCAAAGAAGGAGAAAATTAAAAGGGGTTTTTAGGATCATTATACAATAATATTTTATATAAACCAACAAACTACATCTCAGAAAGAAAGTTTTGATTTTGTACGACCTTCCATTTGAGAGAGAGAGTGAGAGATGGAGATGTGGAAGATTGCAGCAAAAAGTACATGTCAAACACTTATTTTGCTGGGAATATTCAAACACAAAGTTCTAATACAGCTCCCTAAAAGTAGCACAGTGTTACCATTACAGTTAAACCACAAGCAGAAAACCTTCACTAAAACACTACTACTACTCTTGCAATTGAGACTTCTACAATGAATGGAATCTTAATCCTCCTGACCTGAAGACTCCGAGCTCTGGTCCCCCCCTCTGAAGTCGACACTGGTATAAGTCTCTAGCTGTGTCTCAGTCTCCTTCAGAAGTTCCCTAAGTCCATTTGTCTTGATAGCCTCTTCACAGTTCTCAGTGAATCTGATGTACTCTGCTAAACACAGGATCTGCAAGTCACAAAATAGCAATTGTAATTACTTTTGTTTATTCAATCAGCATGTGTCAAGAAGAATTGTGGGTAGGTGCAGTTTTATTTCTTGGGTCCAATGTGCAGCATTGATTGTCCACTGGATTCTTGATCTGTAGTGAGTCCTGAAGCCAGGTCAAGGATGTTGTGTTAAGATGTTCATCCATCACATTTGATGACCACTCTTTTCATATAGTTATTAGCTTAGTCTTAGTCTGTAAGTGTGATTGTGACTGTTCAGCTCAATGCAGGCCTACTCTAGGACAGTATGGTCATGTAATTATTGAGAATCTATTTCATAAGTTTTTCTATCTTGATTCCATTGTTCAACTATGATCATTTTGAATGTATCATTTTTTTCTTGTTCTCTTTTCCCTTTTTTTTTTCTTTTTTTTTCCTTTTTCTTTTTATTTTTTATTAGAGTCAAACACGGACTTCAAGAAACCATGTGCACTGAGATGTTCCGGGAGACTATACTCGACCCTGGCGAGAGGATCGTTTACCTGTTGCCTAACATCAAAGAGAAGTGTGTCAAGCAGTTCTCTCCTGTGTCTCATCTTCCCAAGAGAGAAGATTAATAATGAAGACTTTTAAAGAGGTCTCTTGTAAGCATGTATTGATAGCTGGTGTTTTTTTTCATAAGAGGATCAAACCTCATTTTTCCTCTGCTTTTCTGTGTTTGATGCAAATCTGGTGCCAACAGTTCTTCATTTTTATTTTTCCCTTGGAAATTCATAGTTTTATTCTTATCTTATGTTCCTGAACTAGTATTATTTGAACATGAGCTCTTTAATCTAACACTATGACAAAGAATACATGTTTCTGTTTTAGTTGTGGTACTTCTGTACAAAGTATTCTAGCATGCAATGATGTTGATAAGAAATAATTCTGGAAGAAAGTGTCTCAAAAATGAAGGAATGATTTACAGGTACCAAATTAACTGTATCATGAAGGTAATGGATGTGCCCTCTCATTAATAGAAAACCCAGTTTCAATCTTGTAGAGAGAGATCATGTTTCTCTCTAAATGATCTCTGAATATTTAGTTAATCAGAAATTGGTAAATGTTAATTTCCAGGCTGATGATAGTTCAGAGACATTGGCATTATAGATCAGATACAAGCTCGTAAAGAGACATGACAAGATGTCAAAAATTATATAAGCTGTGGTACTGTACTTCTTCATTGAGAGAGGGAGAAAAAAAATAATGACAAAGGTTAAGATGCTAATGCGGCCAGCACAGGTTTTACATAAAACACCACTACCTTAAGATCGATTAAAGCACGTTTCTCTGTAAATGCCCTAAATCGTCACAAGACTATGACAATATGCTATGATACACTCTTATCTTATACAGTTCTCCTATTTTAAAAAAATATAATAATTATATGTGAAATTGTACTTCTGAAATAATTTATTTATAAAATTACATATCCAAATTAGTTTTTACAATTTAATTAAGAGAATTGTAATTCTCCCACTCTAAGCTCTTATCATCATTGTTCACTAGGCTCTAAGCTCTTATCATCATTGTTCACTAGGCTCTAAGCTCTTATCATCATTGTTCACTAGGTTCAAGTCATCATTTATCTTTTCATTATCAAGTAAAAGAAAGAACTGAACTATTTCAAAAGCACTAAATTACCTGAGATGGGTATCTGCTGGGGTCCAGTCCCGCCTGGCTTGACCTAGCATCCTTGAGACACTGAGTCAACAACTCTTTCAAGGTGTCCTTCATTTCTTCTGCCAGTTTACCTAGCCACACCTGAAGATTACATACAACATGAAGCTTACCTAACTGAAAATTATGGTTTATTTAGTCACACACAGCAGTAGCAGATAACTTGCAGTTAAACTAGCCACTATTGATGGTAACTGATTATTTATGGTTAAACTAACAACACCTAACAGTGACAGATTACTTGTCATTTACCTGGTAACACTTGATAGTCTGCATATAGAGGTAAGCACAAATATAAAATATCATGTAGTGCCATGAGTAAAGCTGTAGCGAGCATGAAAAATGAACATACAATGGTATTAGGCATCTAAATCTATAGAGAAACATGACAAACTACAACGTTTTTGCCAAAGTTTTGTCAGACTTGGAGACAGTTCAGAACTACAACTACCTTGGACTTGCTATAACCAGTGATGGAAAATGTACAACTGAAATAAACAAAAGAATAGGAATGGCAAAAAGTAATTTTAATGTCATGAAGAACATACTAACATCAAAACAAATAACATCAGGGCTAAAACTAAGAATAGCAAAATGTTACATCTTCTCAATATTCCTATATGGTGCAGAAACATGGACATTAGACAAGAAAACAGAACAGAGAATTGAAGCCTTTGAAATGTGGATATATAGAAGAATAGGTAGAATTAGATGGAAGGAAAAGAAAACAAACGATGAAGTCTTAAAACAACTAAAAATGAAAAGAGAACTACTAAGCACAATTAAAACAAGACAAATGTGATTTTTGGGCCATGTTAAAAGACACAACAGCCTACTAAAAGTAATCCTGGAGGGGAAAATACAAGGTAAAAGAGACAGAGGCAGACCAAGATTAACATGGACGAGTAACATCAAAAGATGGACAAATCAGCCTATGACTACCTGCACCATCAAAGCAAGAGACAGAGCAGAATGGCGCTCCATGGTAGCCAACCTTTGTTGCAGAGAAGGCACTCGATGATGATGATTCGTCAGATACAAGACAATGAACACACGAATACTTAGCTTTTGGCCGAAACGTCATAGTTTGTCTTGTCTCCCTATAGATTTATCTGTTTAACACGATAGTATGTTCATTTTCCAGACTACTTATAGTTTATCTTGCCATTTTAATAACAATAATAATTACATATTAACTGTGGTCTAGCTAATCCTTTATCTATCTATCTATTGACCTTTTGAGCTGTAGCCAGCCCATAGGGCATAGACCCAGATACTCTTTCTCTTATCTAAATTTTTATTCTAGCAGTTTTCAATCCTTCTAAAGATATTTTATCAAATCTCGCCATTTGTCTCTGTTCTGTGCAAGCAACTCTATCTCATTGAGGGAGCCGATCCCTGCTGCTCTTGCCTCTCTGATCATATCTGATAATAATCCTTTATGCCAGCATCAAATTACTTGTGTCTTATTTGGTCAAATTGGTAAAGCTGTAGGGGGTTAGTTTCTCACATAGAACACTGAGGTTCGAATCATGCTTCACAGTTAACTTAGTTTTAAAAATGGGTACCTTGTCTTTGGTCAGGAAAGAAAAGACATTCAGGGAATTAGCACTCCCCAAATAGATGCACCCAAGAGAAGAGGTGACCTATACCCAGCTCTAAGATGGCAATGATATGGAACACTTTTACCATTATGTCTTCCTGTTAAAGTTATAGATTTCTTTTGGTTTAAGCAGCCACACTTTAAAATTATAAATAACATACATTTATTCAACCTCATATGGCAGTTGGAAAGCAGCAGTGGCAAAAAATGTAGTGCTCGTGTCTGTGACCAGGATGGTTTAGGTTCAAATCCCAAATTGGGGTAAATTTTATTTTTTGCAAACATAGCTCTGAAAACAAATTTTGAAATAAATAGGTACCAGATTTTTTTCTGTGAAAATATAGCGGCTTGGTGCTGACCACACAACCCATAAATGTTCTGATGATTATTGTAAAAAAAAATATATGGGTACTGACATCACATTACTCATACACCACAAGCATAATGATTTTTACTTTTTACACATTAGTTATAGATAACTTAACTGTGCATTTAAATTAGCCCATTTTTATTAAAACTTTCATTATTAAAAGACAAGATTCCTGCACTAATTACAGATCCAGCATGCATAACCCTTTAAGGAACACCACAAATTAAATGGCACTGACCTCCACATCTGGGGTAACCTTGACCTTTCTTTTCAGTGGCACAATTTCTCCATCCTGTGATTTCATGGCCACAATATGGCTGCTGTCTTCATCAAATTCCACAGAATGAATGCCCGCAAACAGCTTCTTCAAGTGGGATTGAATCACTAATTGTGGGAAATTAATTGTATATACTGGCAAGTTTAATGTCTGCTTCAGTATAGGAATAAATCTAACATTCAAAATGGTTATAAATGAATAAATTAAATTCAAATTCTTACAAATGTCTGAATTAAATACTCAGTCCAGTAGGTTATAAATATGATCGTGCTGAAGTCGGATGTGTTGGACCGAAAGGTGCAATTATCACAGTTAAACTGCAAATCACAACACAATGCAGACACGCCCACTTAATGTCCTTTTAAGACAAATGACAAAGAGGTGTACTCCTTTAGTCACCGGGTGAATGCAAGCAAGCATAAATATGATTTTAAAAACACACAAATATAGAAATTAAAAGCCATATGAGTTTGATGTATGAACTAAAAATTCTCAACTTCTGAAACTCTATTTTTATTTTTTTGTGTCAAGGGAGATAAAAAGTTCTAGCCTTCACTTTTCTAGCTGCCTCAATCTTTGACATTTGGTTCTTTTGTAGATCTCCCTCGATGTTATCACTCCACTTACTTATGATCTTCTTGAGATCTGCACCCCTCTTCTCTTTTTGTCTATGCCTTGTATAGTTTGGAGCTACAACACATCTCTCACCATGTGGGGGAACTATTTTATTTATTGCCTCTATACAGAGTTAAAGACTGTTGTGACAAGGCAAATTCTGTGAACTTAACAGATCATATGGGGAGAACCCTAATAAACTGACAGGAGAGATTGGCAAAGTATAGAGGGTTGAGTGGACTTTATAATAAATAGAAAAAAAGTGACAGGAATTTAGGCTGAGAAAACTTGATCCCCACAATGCAGACATGATCAGCCAACCAGAACATACTAGTATGTAGGGTCTAAAATCCCACAATGGTAATAGCTAGTAGATGCTAAGATGTACACATTGAGAGGAGACATCACACATGAAGCAGATGAGATGCCATCTTATTTTGGGTGAGCGCTAGGGCAGTATAAATAGAGGAGAAAACCCAAAGTTCAGTCTCTCTTTAGATTTTCAGGCCGACGAAATAGCCATAAAGAAGTGACACGAGATGTAAATTCTAGATAGGAAGGACTTAGAACTCCTAGCAAGTTATAAGACTTGGTAATCTACACCAGATGTATGATGATAGTTATAAGGCTTACAGAATAGCAGCATCAGTAATAGAAGTCACGTGAAGCTTAGTAACCTGAAACACTTCAGATGTAAACTACTAACATACTTAGAAGGTAGCAGTAGCTGTAAAGTCCAAGATAAAGAAGATTGCCTATAACCCCACAGACAGCAATGAAAGCTAATAACAACTTGCTAAAAAACAAACAAACGTAATAAAGAAACAAACACTGCCTACACTATAAATCCTGAAAGTGATGAAGTAGGATCTGTTTATCAAGGGCCCAGTTTTAAAGATGATTTTACAAATGAACTGAGACATGGAAACTGAAATCTGACCCAAATACTGACAAATTGATGAGAACCTCCTGAAAGTAGCCAGATTCATAAGATTTCTCCCTACAATCTGCTGTGCACAGAAAATTCAATACTTGAGAGAGAGAGAGAAAAAAAGGTAGAAGTTGTCACTTCACATTCTGTCCCAACACCTACCATTAGGATTAGTGGCCTGTCCTAGAATTTCCAGCAAATCATCATCACCAATGAAGTAGAACCGAGGAAATTGAGACCGCTTTTCCTGGTATTAAAAGAAATGTTTAAAAAATGTTCATGATATTTGGAAACTGAGACCGTTTTTCCTGAAATTAAAAATGTTAAAAAATGTTCATGATATTTGGAAACTCAGACCGCTTTTCCTGGAATTAAAAGAAATGTTTAAAATAGTTAATGATATTTGTTAACTGAGACTGCTTTTCCTAGAATTAAAAGAAATGTTTAAAAAATGTTCATGATATTTGGAAACTGAGACCACTTTTTATGAAATTAAAAATGTTTAAAAAATGTTCATGATATTTTCCTAACTTCAGAACACGCTTTGAAAGGCAAATAAGAAAGGAAAGAAGAAAAACAGGAGTAGCATAATGGTGGCACATTCCAGTTGGAAATACTTCATCTGTAAAAATAGACACCTGACAGCAGGCATAAGGACAGCGAGGATGGGCACAAATTTTCCACATCTACAAAGGGTGCCATTTAGTAATGTAGGGTTTAAAAATTACACTCTTCTAGAAACTTATATGTAGAGATTGCCTTCTAAAATTTTTCTTCAGCACTTTAGATTTGGTAACTGCTATGCCTTTGCGTCATCTCATTTCAGCACCTCAATTTTTATATTGTACAACTCTAACCTCCTAACTCAGCCACCTCAATTTTTATATTGTACAACTCCAACCTCATAATTCACCCATCTCAATTTTTATATTGTTTAACTCCAACCTCATAACTCACCCATCTCAATTTTTATATTGTAAAACTCCAACCTCATAACTCAGCCACCTCAATTTTTATATTGTACAACTCCAACCTCATAACTCACCAATCTCAATTTTTATATTGTACAACTCCAACCTCATAACTCACCCATCTCAATTTTTATATTGTACAACTCTAACCCCATAACTCACCCATCTCAATTTTTATATTGTACAACTCCAACCTCATAACTCACCCATCTAAATTTTTATATTGTACAACTCTGACCTCATAACTCACCCATTTCAATTTTTATATTGTACAACTCCAACCCCATAACTCACCCATCTCAATCTGTATACCGTACAACTCCAACTCACCTACTCAGCCACCTCAATTTTTATATTGTATAACTACAGCCCCATAACTCAATCACTTCAATTTTTATACTGTACAACCAACTACAGCCCCATAACTCAGCCTCATTTTTCCCTAATTTCCTGAGCCATTTTTTTCTGACTAAATTCCCTTAAATTTTTCAGACCCAACAGCTGCAGGACCCAAACTCTATAATTATGATCTTTATTCTTTTTCTCAGCAAAGACTTTCAAATACAAATACACAGTTATAAGACAAAGTAAAAGGCCTATAGACTGCTTGTTTAATAATCAACCCAAATCTTTACTCAACAAAAGCTCTTCAACAATAAGCTCTTTGTTTAATAACTCACTGAAGTCTGTCTGAAAAGTTGTCCCTTCAATATATCGTCTTCAGCATTCTGTAAAATGTCAGTAGTGAGTGTTGCACCAGCGGACCGAAATGTGTCTCATATGTGTTTAAATGTGTATCATATCACCTACAATCCTGAAGAATTTAACAATGGCATGCAAAAATATTGGAGTCGCAATAGCTCAGTGGTTAGTGAACTGGACTACCAAGGACAAGAGGTTGGGTACGATCCTGATTGACAGCTTTTGGTTATACCCAGCTTCAAATGGGTACCGGATTTTTTCTGGGGAAGTAAAGCAGCATGGACATAATACCGACAACATTACCCAAAAAAAATGTGCCGAAGATTTGTAAAAATTATGGTCACTAACACCATAGTCCCTATACGCCACTTGGCATGACAGAGCTCTTTACTTTTTACTTACGCAAAAATATTCAATAAAAACATGAATGCAAATTTTCCAAAAACAATAACTTCAGCACAAGCAAAGAAAGACTGACCTCTAGAAACTCATTGAGTGACTTCTGGCACCTTTGAAGCTGATCCAGCATTGTGCTCAATAAGTTTCTCAGCCCTGACTGACTGACCAGAGAAAGGACACGGTTATCTCTGGTCACATCTCTCATTATGGTCCTAGGAGAAATAAGTAACATTGCAAAGATAGTAATGATTTCTGTACTCAATTTTGAACTGTTGTTCAAGGATAAACTCTGATTTGATTAATATCCATACAACACTTATTCATTGATACATCCAATATATAATTTATCCATTGCTATTTCATTAACAAATTTGTATTCACTGCTTTACCACAAACAAAAGAGCATTAATAGTTTCATCCACAAATCCAAGTAACCCATGCAGTTTTTGTTTACTACTAATTACATATGTTATACTTATTCATTGTGCTATCCATACCTAAAATAGCCATTGTTTAAACCACATATTGAGTTTATCAACAAAAATGTAAAAATATAAAACATAATCAAACATCCATGCAACAGAAGATGAAAACAGAGCAGAGTAAAGCTTTTCTGGATCTGGTGAAGTATGGCAATGGCACTACTGTGATTAGATTGCCAATACTGTTATTGCGTTGATAATAGATTCAGAAAGGATTCAAAATAGATAGATCATGACGGAAACTGACCTGGAAATATCAAAGACTACGTATGGAAAAGAGAACATGATTAAGATAGCAACTGTAGCATTTAGATGACAAGGAGATAAGGAAAAGAGAACTAATACAATTTATGAAGAAAGCATAGATAGATATATTAGAGTTAACAAATACAGGCTAAACATGCATGTAATACCATAGCAATAATAGGCTAATAAAAATGGGTGAAAAAAAAAACTTTGCATGCTAACAGCCTCATGTTGATCGATGACATTGCTTGACAATTTACAATATTTGACAAAAATCTTTCCTTGAGGAAAACAAAATATAGCAAAAAAAGAGCAATAAATAAAACAATGAAATGTAAACCTAAATAATTTTTTAAAACTAATTAATAAACACATTAATAAAAAAAATTATATACCAGGTGAATACCACAAAATCATTGTCTTATAAGGGCACTAGAATATGATGTCAGAGCAGTTCCTAGTGGTTCATATGCTGATCAGGTAGTCAGACTTTTTTTCTCTGATCAACCTGAGTTGACCCAGCCTCTGAAAACTGGTACCAGATAATTCTCTGGGAATATAAGGCAACCTGGCATGTGACCACATAGCCAAAAATACGTGCCAACAGCCATGAGAATGCAAGCATGAACATTGTATACTCTATAAGCTCCTGGCATGACAGGCACTCTCCACAAAAACTTCAGCATGGACAAGAGAAAAGAAGCAACTAACTAAATAACAATAACAGCAGCAACTACCTAAAATCATCATCAACACGTTTGAAACGTCCTTGCTCCTTGGGCAGAGCACCATGTCCAAAAATGGGCTCCAAGTAGACCCACTTGCGCTGTATTTGGTTGAGATTCTGAAGATACTCATCTAAGTCAGCAAGTCTTTGCTCCCACACACTGGCTTTGTCCTCAAAACTCTTGTAGTATGAGGAATCTTTTAGAGACTGAAGCAGGCACTGGTTGTCCCCAACCTGGAAGGAACAAATGGTGATAGACATAAATTTTCATTGTAGATTATGTAAACGACCACTATCCCCTCATTTTGTATAGTATTCTTAATTATTTCAGCAGTGAGAATTGAGCTTCACTGTGAATAGATCAAAGCATCACTGTGAACAAATCAAAGATTCACTGCAAATAGATCAGAGCATCACTGTGAACAAATCAAAGCATCACTGTGTAAATCAGAGCACCACTGTGAATAAATCAAAGTATCACTGTGAATAAATCAAAGCATCACTGTGAATAAATCAAAGTATCACTGTGAACAAATCAAAGCTTCACTGTGAGTAAATCAAAGCACCACTGTGAATAAATCAAAGCACCACTGTGAATAAATCAAAGCACCACTGTGAATAAATCAAAGCATCACTGTGAATAAATCAAAGTATCACTGTTAATAAATCAAAGCATCACTGTGAACAAATCAAAGTATCACTATGAATAAATCAAAGCATCACTGTGAATAAATCAAAGTATCACTGTGAATAAATCAAAGCTTCACTGTGAGTTAATCAGAGCACCACTGTGAATAAATCAAAGCTTCACTGTGAGTAAATCAGAGCACCACTGTGAATAAATCAAAGCTTCACTGTGAGTAAATCAGAGCACCACTATGAATAAATCAAAGCACCACTGTGAGTAAATCAGAGCACCACTGTGAATAAATCAAAGCTTCACTGTGTAAATCAGAGCATCACTGTGTGTAAATCAAAGCATTACTGTGAGTAAATCAAAGTACCACTGTAAATAAATCAAAGCATTACTGTGAGTAAATCAGAGCACCACTGTGAGTAAATCAGAGCACCACTGTGAATAAATCAAAGCATAACTGTGAGTAAATCAGAGCACCACTGTGAATAAATCAAAGCTTCACTGTGAATAAAGCAAAGCTTCACTGTGAGTAAATCAAAGCATCACTGTGTAAATCAGAGCATCACTGTGTGTAAATCAAAGTATCACTGTGGGTAAATCAAAGCATTACTGTGAGTAAATCAGAGCATCACTGTGGGTAAATCAAAGCATTACTGAATATCTTCTTCTTCTACTTCAGGTTCATCCTTTAAGTTGACATGGATGCACTGCGTAAATAGTTTACCACAAAGTCCCAATATCTCCGCCACTCCTATTCTTTTGTTTATTTCAGTTTTACATTTTTTTACATGTCTGCTTTTGTCATGTATCCATTAAACTGCATTATAAATTCTGTTTTTCTTTCTTTTATATGATAAAAGTTAACAAGCTGCTAAATGAAGAACGACTGTAAACCACTACAAATTACTGGATACCATCAGTCAACGCCTGCTGATACAGACATATGTAGCCCACACCTGTTTGTCATTGATAATTTAGTTTATTTGCTCAGTTGTGCCTTTCCAGGAAGATGAAATATATTTGCTTAACTTATTATACATTCATAGTGATTAGAAGAAGATTTACCTTAAAATTTTAACAACTTTTGTGGTTACAAATTGAATATTGCCACCCGAAAACTGTCAGATTTTCCAGTCTTTGATCATTTTGTTAAGAGCATTATTCTATTAAAGTATCATTTATAAAAAAAAAAAAAAACATTTATTTTCACTGAAATATTATACATTTGTGTGTGTGTGACAAATTTAAGCCACTCCCAAAAAATATCCATTTTAATAATGAGTCAAATGTACTATGCTCAGAACATTTTCATCAATTTTCTTCTTCTTCTATTTTTACATCACATATTACCATTGCTGGTGTATGTCGGGGGGGCTCACGACAAAACCAGTTTTCATCAATAAGAGATTCAAAATCCACGATTAAAGCTAAAATACCACTTATATATGAAAACAAACAACTGTAACCCACATACAATAACAGACCTGGCTGACCAGGTCCTTCCACTCCTTGATTATGTTTATTTTGTTCTTTCTGCTATCCTCGTACTCTGTCAGAGCAAACACAGCCCCAGCACCCCACAACTCCAGCTCTCTGATAGCTTCTCTGATTGTCACTTCACCCTGTGCCCGTTGATTCAGCTCCTATCAAAAAAAGAAAGAAAAATATTTTAAATTTAATTTACTGCAGAATTATATGACCACTTTTATTTCTTAATATTTGTATGTGATTATTTTTACTGAAACAGACAGACTAATAATTTGTATACCATAGAATGAGTTCAAGACTAGTGCAGAAATAAGAGAAATGACAAAGCGTCCAAGAATTTCACCTTAATCAAGAGAAAAGGGTAGTTAAATGTTGGTCATGTGATGAGAAGAGACATCAAGATAATCTCAAAATAGACCTCAAATGGAAACCAGAGGGTAGAAGAAATAGAGAAGCCTTTGAAATGTGGATTTATAGAAGAATAGAAAGAATTGGATGAAAAGAAAAGAAAACAAATGGTGAAGTCTAAAAACAACTAAAAATGATAATAGAACTACTAAACACAATTAGAACAAGACAAATGATATTTTTGGGGCATGTTAAAAGACACAGCTGCCTACTAAAAGTAATATTGGAGGGAAAAATAAAAGGTAAAATAGGCAGAGGCAGACCAAGACTAATATGGATGAGTAACATCAAAGAATGCACAAGTCAGCCTATGACAACCTGCACTATCAAAGCAAGAGATAGAGAGGAATGGCGCTCCATGGTAGCCAACCTTCGATGTGGTGACAGCACTCAATGATTATTTTTTTTAATAGCTAAAATAGAAACACTATCAGATAAAACTAAAACTTTCACATTTTAATGGATAAAAATTAGGATACTTTTTAATTTTTTCCTCTTTTTTCCCACTATTGCCTTTGAGTATTTTCTTCTTTTCTTCCTCATTTGCTTTCAGCATCAATGGGAGAAGGGAACAGGCAAATAAATGCAGTGCTGTGGAAAAGCTGGAAACAAGAAGCCAGCTGTGGAGTGTAACATACATCAATAGGAGAAACAGTTTATGGCTTTTGATCTTTGGTTGGACTCTTCTGCTCTCACTTTTCTTAGTGTTTCTAGTATCTGATTTATCCTTTTCAGCAATGTCTATTCAGTCTGTTGTTTATTAGGAAGCTATAATGTTTTCATTTATTAAAATTTTTAACTAACAATATAATAGATACTTCTTTTCTTCTTCTTCTTTCCTTCCTCATCTACCTTTCAGCGTCGAGGGGAGATATAATTTGCAGTCTTTTGCTCTTCTGTTCACCTCTGCTGCTGTTATGTTTACTAGTGCTTCTAATATTCCATCGACCCATCTTTTTCGTGGTTGACCCTTTGGTCTGGTGTTCTCACAATGTTTGTTGAAGGCTCATTGTGTTGTGTTTTGTTCTTTCTGCCTTGTCACATGGTCAAACCATTTTATCTGTTGTTTCCTTATACGTTCTATGGTGGGGGCTATTCCTAGCTTTTTTCTCAGTTCTTCATTTATGATCTTATCTCTCAGACTGAGAGATATAATAGATACAATTATGAAAATTCATATTATCCTCGCTACAATTAGAAAGTGCTAAATTAATATGACTACATAAGGAAATCTTAGCATTCATACTTGTTAAAATTCAGAAACATTCAGATTAGCACTGTAAAAATTAATAAATCTACAGATTAAAATGTATTAACATTTATGTTTCTATACATGAAAGTAAAGTAAAGAGCCCTGTCACACCAAGTGGTATATAGGGAATATGGTGTTAGTGACCAGAATTTTTACAGACCTTTGGCACATTGATGCCTTTTTGATTTTTAGAGTAATGTGGTTGGTATTATGCCCATGCCGTTTTACTTTCCCAGAAAAAATATGGTACCCATTTAAGGCTGGGTGAACCCAGAAGCTGTCGTTCAGGATCAAGTATGTTTACAGCACTCGGAAAAAATGACAAATAATCAACAAAAGAAAAAAATATGGACCAAAGCAGGATCGAACCCGTACTAAGTGGCACAGCGCCTTGCCACGAAAAGCCCATGCTAGGGAACACTGCCACTCAGCTAACTTAGTATGTCACTCAGTTAGCTGAGTGGCAGTGTTCCCTAGCGTGGGCTTTTCGTGGCAAGGTGCTGTGCCACTGAGTACGGGTTCGATCCTGCTTTGGTCTATATTTGTTTCTGTTGTTGATTATTTGTCATTTTTTCCGAGTGCTGTAAACATACCTCTTCCTCTGAATTGATTCGCTGATTATCGTCTCGGAAGTTTCCCTCTATAATAATATTCATTTATTATTATTTGTCTCTCATTCAGGATCAAACCTGACCTCTTGTTCTTTGTACTACAGTTCACTAATCACTGAGATATCGCGGCTCCCAAATTGTATATATGTTTCTATACATACCACCTCAAAAAGTGGAGCCAAAAATAGAAGGCCCTAAAAACTTACCTTTATGGCATCAGCATTCCTGATGATGTGCTCACTGGCAGCCACAATCTGACCAAATGTTAGTTTTTCTAAAGTTGTGCCCCTTGGCATTTGTAGCAGACGGAACATTTCTAGCCAATGATCTTGGGATAAAGGCTCCCCACGCACCCACTTGAGCACCGGCAGAACATCCTAGAATGGAAAATATTTTAAACCAATTTTAGTATTATGCCTGATCAATCGTAGGAAATCATGTCTAGTCAATTCTTGATCTTAATCCTTCCTGCACCACTAGGTGTTGTATAGGGCTCATAGTGTTTTTTGCCATCCATCTCTATTCTTGACAAGATTTCTGATTTTATCGAATGAGTCTATGACTGCCATCTTTCATTCTCTTATAAGTGTTCTTTTTAGTGTCTCTTGAGGTCTTCCCCTTTTTTCTGTATCCTGATGTTTCCTATAGAAGAACCAGTTTTGGAATTCTCTTGTTGTCTCTCCTCAACACATGTCCGTCTTCTTTTTCTAATGGTAGATGAGATTGTTGGTTGCATGGCCATTTATCTTATCTCTATATTAATCTTTAATTCTAGTCACTTCTATCTATCTATCTATCTATCTATCTATCTATCTATCTATTGACCTTTCGAGCCGTAACCGGCCCATAGGGCGTAGACCAAGATACACCTTCTCCTATATGAATTTTGTTCTAGCAGTTTTCTTTTAAAGATATTTTATCAAATCTCGCCATCTGTCTCTGTTCTGTGCAAGCAGTTCTATCTCATTGAGGGAGCCGATTCCTGCTGCTCTTGCCTCTCTCATCAATGTTCTTCTCAGTGTCTCCCTGGGTCTTCCTCTTTTTCTTTTACCTGTTGTTTCCCATATGAGGGCTTGCTTTGCTATTCGATTATTATCTCTTCTCATCACATGTCCAACGTATGACCATCGTCTTTTCTTTATTACTGAAGATATTAGTGGTTGATTGGCGATTTCTCTAATTTCCTCGTTTGTTTTGAATTCGTTCCATTCTATACCAAGTATTTTCCTTAGACATTTATTTTTGAATGCGTTCAACTTTGTTTCTATATCTCTTGTTGTTTTCCAGCTTTCACACGCATACGTAAGGGTTGATAGTACATTTGATTTGAATAGCCTAAGTTTTGTCTAGTCACTTGCTCAATAATAAAAAGATAGGTCTGGTCAAAAGGAACAATATGTCTGGTTAAGTAATCATGAGACCATATGTCTATCAGTCATGATACTATATATATTGTCCATCAGTCATGAGACCATATGTATTGTCAATCAATCAATAAACCATATTTAGTGTTCATCACTAATAAGACCACATGTAATGTCAGCAATTCATGAGATCATGTGTATTGTTCATCTGTAATAAGACCATATTTGTTCATCAGACATAAGACAATATGTATTTTCAGTCAGTCAAAACGCCATGTTTCGCCAGACAGAACATTACATATATAGTCAGTAATGTGAGGAGATTGCAAGTCTAATTAATCATGAAACCATGGGATATTTGCAGGAGATTATACATCTGGTCTATCATTCAGGAGATTGCATATCTGGCCTATCAGTCAGGAAATTACATATCTGGTCTAACAGTCAGGAAATTACATATCTAGTCTATCAATCAGGAGATTGCATATCTAGTTTATCAGTCAGGAAATTACATATCTGGTCTAACAGTCAGGAAATTACATATCGGTTCTATCAGTCAGGAGATTAAATATCTAGTCTATCAGTCAGGAAATTACATATCTGGTCTAACAGTCAGGAGATTACATATCGGTTCTATCAGTCAGGAGATTACATATCTGGTCTATCAATCAGTAGATTGCATATATAGTCTATCAGTCAGGAGATTAAATATCTAGTTTGTCAGTCAGGAGATTACACATCTGCTCTATCAGTCAGGAAAATACATGTCTGGTTATCAGTCAGGAGATTACATTTTGGTCAGTCACACTGTATATGCATGTCTGCTCAATCATTTAAAGTAAAGAGGAATAATATCTGAACAACTCCAAAAAAGAATAGATAAAATTGTAATCAATCTGAGTAAGAAAAAGTAACAATAATGAAAAATAATCTATGGATAGGACCAAATAATGGCAGCAAAAACAAATGTATGTGTTGTAACAGACTATTCAAATTATCCCCTTGAACTATCAGTATTGTTTTATCTATCAAAGAAACAATTTTTTTTTTAAATTCTTAAAATGTATTTTAAAAATACATATTTATACAGTCGAACCTGTCTAAGGCGACCATTCACGGGACTTTCAAAAACTGGTCCCATAGGACAGGTGGTCCTGCCTCACAGGTTTCACATAATAAATAGAGCGATAAAAAAATTTTTATCCTAAGCACTATGAAAACTAACCTGCAAATCAGCGTAATCCATGAGTAGAACATAGTGCACATGTCGGTCTACAATAGCCACTGGTTGGACACTTTTCATAAAACACGATAGTTAAACACACAAAAATAAAACACACATACACAGATTCCACTTATACTGTACATGTATCACTTTTGACTTGAAAAAAAATCCAATATGGTAGTCTGTTGTTTGACAGATGAAATAAACGATAAGTTCAATTTTTCTCTCAAGTCCATGATAACGTCTAGTATGTCAGATCTCCCGTTTGTTATTGAATAGGTGCGCAGAAGCTCCACAGCATTATGTGCATCTGCGATAGTGTATGTTTTCTCAATGTCAGTAGAATCTTGTTCGTTGTCTGATTCACTATTCACATCCTCAGCAGCTAAAATTGCAGTGGCAGGAAGATCCCAATTTGTTTCTATTGTGTTGCAAGTTTGGAGCCCTGAATCAATCATGGAGATGTCTGTCAATTGGTATCCAAACAATTCTTTTGAAAGGTTATCCAAAGCAGTAGAAATTGCAGTAGAAACAATTTGCACGTCGGTCTTTGATGCAGATTCCATGTGCGTCAGAGAATATGCGTGTGTTTCAGCAGGACAATGAAAACCTGTTTTACAGAAACACTTAAGGATGGTTGAGTTGTCCACTTCTTTCCATGCTGCAGCAATCCAGTAGACTACATCCAGTAAATTGACCTGTTTCATGAGTTCGGTTCCGGAAGCATCCTTGTTTGATTCCATGACTGTGATAAGATGTAGAAGCTGTTTTTGTCTAACTTTAATTTAAATGTCTGAATGACACCCTGGTCTAGGGGTTGAACTAATGCAGTTGTGTTGGGTGGCAGAAACTGCAGCTTAACATTCTGTAGTTCGATCTTGGGATGACAGGTAGCGTTGTCAACAATAAAATAATGTGGCGCTTTTTTTTCTGCATCTTACGGTCAAAACTTTTCAGCCAATCTTCAAATATAGCTGCAGTCATCCATGCCTTTTTGTTGTTTCTGTAAATCACTGGCAGTGTGTTTATGTTGATGTTTTTAAAAATCCTAGGGTTAGCTGCTTTCCCAATCACTAAAGCCGGTTCTCGTTCCCCCAACATGTTAGTGCATAGCATCACTGTTATTCGCTCTTTGCTTTTTTTACCCCCAGCGCATTTTTCTCCTTTGACAAAAAATGTTTTGTCCGTAGTCGCTTTGAAAAATAACCCGGTTTCTTCTAAATTAAAAATGTCTTGAGCAGCGTAACCATAGCATATCTCGGATAATTTAGAAGTCCAGTCAGCCGCAGCACTCATATCTGAATCACCGACTTCGCCACATTGCTTACCAAACATAAGATTGTGTCTTTTAATGAAGGCCTCTAACCAGCCGTTCGATGCTTTAAAGACTGAGTTTTCCAATTCTTTTGCAAACTGTAAAGCTCGTTCTTTGATCATCGGCCCAGATAACGGAATTTTTCGTGCAAGTGCTGATTGACACCATTTCCAACAAAGTGTATTTATGTCTTCATTTCCCGTTTTCCTGCTATTCCTTCTTTTCATACTTGGTGCATTATTTTCAAAGTCATTCATATACTCGGCTTTTCTCTTTAACGTACGTAAAATCTGTGTCTTTCCCACTCCAAACTGTTCTGCCAATAATCGCGAACTTTTACCTTGCTGATTTTGTCGAATCACTGATATTCGTTCTTCCAGCGTTAATGCTTTTGGTTTTACACTTTTGACACTGGCCATTTCCTATATTGTGTGTAACACTTTTAAAATCCACAAAAATAATTCACTGAGATACTGTACATGTACATGAATACACTCTAAGCGGGCAATGACCAATTCTTTAGTTAATTCCTGTAATTTATACGGGCCACGCAATGGTCTACTCTGGTCTAGACGGAACCGCGAAGTGATGTCACTTCACGAATCATAGATCTGTGTCTGCACCAGTATTGACTGATAAACGTAACACGTCCCACTGTAATCTGGGACTCACTAAATACGGGAAAGCATCAACACCTGTAGACACCTGTGTCGATCGTTTATAGCTCCCAGCGAGACGAAGGACTGGCTGGTCGTCGTAAACGGGATAAATAACATTGGCGGCGGTTAATTAGCTTGGTCTCTGGTCGCGTCATACGGTGAGCGCCGTAATCAGTGTTAGCATATAGTAAAAAACTCGGGGAAATTGTAGACCCGGTCCTATAACCAGGGAAACGCTTTAAACAGGTGGTCCTAAGACCAGGTTCGACTGTACAAAGAAATAAGAAAATAAATATGAAACAAAATAGAACTGATATTCACAAAACTATTTAGAAAAAAAATAGATAAATTAGTGTTCACCATATTTACCTTGTAAGTTTCAATGTTCTTCTGAAGCTTGATGGTCATTGTTGTAGGTTCTCTTGATTTCAGCTTCTCATACCACCCAGCAAGAAACTCTTCAAAAAGATATGCCTTAGACCTGCAAGACACAAGGGAAATTGCTAAAAATCTTTTTAAAAAAAGATTGATCTCATATCATATGTCATGTGATTGTAAACTGTCTCATTGTGTCTTGTAGAAATCCATTTTGGTATCTTTTGTGTTTTTATAATACAATAAAACCATAACCAGGCCTAAAGAAAATATGTTGTAAACGTGTTTCCTTTTCTTTTCACTTCCTCTAATGCCCATTCAAAGTTATAGTTAACAAGGGAATTAAAGATAAAGGTAAGGTAAAGTATGAGACTTAAATGGCGTCTTAGCACGCGAGTCTCCACCCATATGTGCTCAACCGCCTATCCAGAAATGTTCAGATATTTCTGGAGTGCCGCTTCAAGCATCGAAACTCACGATGTGAAGCGACATTCCTCACCTTCCCAGGGTATACCCTGGTACCCATTTCTGCCAACGGCTGAGTCGACCGTGGGGTTATTTTTTTTTTTTCCCAACCACGAGTACAACTCACACTGCTCCCAACAGGAATCGAACACGGGTTGTCAGACCATCAGTAGTCCAGTCGGGTAGTTTTCCCAACTAGGCTACAGAGGCCCCCACAATGGAAAAGCCACTGCAGAAAGAAGGGAGATGGCAATGCATCCAACACTTACAATTATAATCAGAAAGAGAAGGTGGGCATATGTCAGTTATGGGATGAGAAGTTATAACCAGAGAATCATAAAACAGATACTCACATGGAAAATAAAGAAGAGGCCTGCCTCAAGAGACAATGAGAAGAATACTGTCAAGCAAGGCAAAGAGTGTAGGTATGGCCGAGAGACTGCTTTCTTGAGAATAACTGAATGATGTTTCCAGTGATGTTGGTATCCTGGTAGCAGCCCATTTTTAAACTCCCAGAATCATCATAGAGGACATCTAGGTAACTGGTTTAGTGTCACTCTTAACTGATGACTGCAATTGGTTCTTTCTCAAGAGTCATTTTACTGTTTGCATGGGTTGTCTCACTCCACATGAGGTTTCAATGTATGGCTTTCTTAGCGTTCACTTTCCTAACTCTTCACAACAATTTATTTCATACATACAGGTGTGTGTATGTGTATATATATATATATATATATATATATATATATATATATATATATATATATAAATATATATATATATATATATATATATATATATATATATATATATATATATATGTTTGTGTGTTTATTTATATGTATTTCATCATCATCAAGTACCGGGCCTACTGGCGTAGGTGATCATGTCTCTCCACAACTTTTGATCACGGCAGCTATTTATCATTTCTGTTGTTGACCTTCTGCCAAGCCATTCTCTTAAGCTGTCTGTTATTTTTTCTCTTTGCTTCCCTCTATCTCTTTGTCCCTCAATTTTTCCAGTTGTTACAATATATTCCAGTTGTTCTCTTCTTATTACATGGCCAAAAAATGATGATTGTTTCTTCTTAATATTGGAAATTAGCTTTCTTTTTGCTTTGACCTCTCTCAGAACATCTTCATTACTCTTCTTAGCTGTCCATGGTACTTTCAACATTCTTCTGTAAAACCACATTTCTACAGACTCCAGTGATTTTCTTGTCTGTTGTCCTATTGTCCATGATTCACATCCATATGTTAAGACTGGCTCTACATAACATTTAAGAACTCTTTTTCTTGTTTCTATTGTCAAAAATGGATTGCATAGTGTCTTCCTCATTTTTTGGAAAGCTGCTTTTGCCTGAGCCATTCTGCATCTCACCTCTTTTGTACATCTTCCATCTGAGGTTAACAAAGTTCCCAAATATTTAAATTCATTTTCCTGTTTTAATATTGTTCCACTTGTCTTTATTTTGCACTGAGGTGATGTCTTTTTCTTTGTTGTTACCATTACCTCTGTCTGTTTTGCTATTAAGGCTGAGTCCTTTATTTTTGCTTTCTTTCACTATAATGTCCAACATTTCTTGTTACTCATTTTCACTCTTAGCGATTAAGACTATCATCAGCAAACCTTAGATTATTTATATTATGACCTCCAATTGTTATTCCAGGCATGTCCCTTATGGATCTTAAAATAATCTCACTATAAATATTAAACAAATCTGGTGACAGCACACAACTTTGTCTAACACCCTGTTTTATTTGTTGAAACATTCCCAATTGGTTTCCAGTTCTTATAGCCGCTGTTTGTTGCCAGTACATGTTCTTTATTATTCTTAGATCTTTGCTGTCTACATTTATGCTTTCTAAAATTTTGATTATTTCTTAGTGCTTTACTTTGTCAAATGCCTTGGTGTAATCTATGAAACATAGGTATAGATCTGTTTTCACCTCTATAGCTCCTTCTACTAAAGATCTTATGATATAAATGGCATTGCTTGTTCCTTTATCTCTAACAAAACCACACTGTTCATCGCTAATTTCTGGACTGATTTTGTTTCGCACTTTTCGCATGACGATTCTTAGTAATATCTTAGTCATATGATTCATAAGGCTTATTGCGCGATGATGATCGCATTCAATCGCACCCGATTTCTTTGGTAGGGCTATGAATATTGATTTGAGCATGTCGTCTGGTATATATCTGCTGTTGTAGATATCACTCAATATTTTTGTTATTATTTCTATTCCAAAATCACCCATGGATTCAATCTCTTTTTTATTTATATTATCTGGACCAGGAGCATTGCCGGCTTTCATATTGCGCGAGGCATCTTCCACTTCTTCTCTGAGTATTTCTGGTCCTTCTCCTTTATCCTTAATATTTACTTCCGTTCGTTCATCATTATAAAGATCTTTAATGTATTCTGTATATGTATATAGTATGTATGTAGAGGTAAAGTATGGGAATTGAATCAGTGTCTTAGGACGTGAATTTTCACCCATATGTGTTCAGCCACCTATCCAGATTTCTTCTGAGACTTCTGGATAGTGTCGCTTCAAGCATCAAAACTCATGAACGAGGTGGCATTCCTCACCTTCCCAGAGTAATAAGCTGGTATCCATTTCTGCCAGCAGATGTATGTATGTATGTGTGTCCCAGTTTATATATATATATCGTCCCATTCAATTCAATAAACGATTATTACTCAATGACTCGATGAATTACGGCTTAGTTTACATCGCCGCCTCGTAGCTGCCCCAAGGGGTCAGGCCGACAACGTGACCTGACCTAAATCCGCGACCGTGTTGCATACCGCTAAGCCTGTGATTTCCCAGTGGTCTGTAGTACTTCGCTTATTGTGTGTAATTAGGCGACACCCCAAGCCGTTCATCACATCTTAAGGACAGTTAGATGACTGCAAATTAGAACAACTCGTTATTTAAAACTTATGAACTTTATTGTGTTCACTACATCCACCGATCACCAAGGTGTCGGTGCCAGACAACAATATATATATGCATATTACATAGACATCAACTTCACGCTGACATTCATTGATCATACAATAACTTGATGGCAGCACGGCCTTGTGCCTCCATCACGTAAAGAAGAACATGGAATCTCATTCAGCATTGACAGCATCTGGAATTTCATTCAGCCTAGAGAGAACATTGCCTATCTCTCACATTACCTTGATTAATAACAACTTGGTTAAAGCACAACCTTGTGCCTTTTTCAGCATCTTAAGAACATTGAAATTCATTCAGCATAGAGAGAACATTGCGTTTCTCTCGCATTACATTGATTGACAACACTTGGTTAAAGCACGGCCTTGTGCCTTATTCAGCATCTTAAGAACATTGAAATTCATTCAGCATAGAGAGAACATTGCGTTTCTCTCGCATTACATTGATTGACAACACTTGGTTAAAGCACGGTCTTGTGCCTTATTCAGCATCTTAAGAACATTGAAATTCATTCAGCATTGACAGAACATTGAGCTTCATTCAGCATAGAGAGAACATTGCGTTTCTCTCGCATTACATTGATTGACAACACTTGGTTAAAGCACGGCCTTGTGCCTTATTCAACATCTTAAGAACATTGAAATTCATTTAGCATTGACAGAACATTGAACTTCATTTAACATGGAGAGAACATTGCGCTTCTCTCGCATTACATTGATTGACAGCACTTTGAAGTGAAAATGGTTGTGTTTCCTACTCACCAAGTATTCACACAGAATTCCTTGCTGTAGCCATGTTCCACCAAATCACACGGTAATTATGGAACAGTACCTTAATCTACTCGCACTAGCTTAGTGACTAACTGTCATTGCCTTCATGCTACTTAGCAGCTGTACCTATCAGCCCTTAGGACTAAGTCCCTAATGCTATCTATGGCTGCTTTACACTGCCTGGCTTTCTCCTGACTTGGAGAACCTTCCTCGGCGAGAGCCAGTCCACAACTAACTAACAACATTGACGACACATCGTTATCAACTCACAACTAAATAACGTTATTACACTTTGCTGTCAACTGACCAGCAATCAAATTGTGACTAACTAAACTTACTATGTACACTAATTTTAAGAGTTGCTAGCTCTAATGGCTAATGCCCTACCGAAAAGAACCTCTCGGCTCCACCGCTATCTGAAGACTCAATCCTTTGTTCACTACTTTTGCTCACATCCATTCTCTCCCCCTGATTCTCTACATTCTCGTGCGACACGCTTCATCTTGAATTGATCTTATCTATTCACTTTTCACGTTTTTCTGTCATTCCTCTCTGCCTAGCCTCTATCACTACCCTCTCCCTTATTTCGTCATTTGACCTTCATTCTCTCGCTTTCTCTCTTCCTCTATTTTCTTCTTATCTTTCTCTCACTCCCTGCTACATGTGTGGACATGTTAGTATATGCTGGTGTGAGTATTTGAGTGCATATTTGCATATACAGTTTGTGCCATTGTGTGATTATCCTTGGTTGGGCTAGTTTAAGACTCACCCCAGTTTCTTTACACAGACTTTACTCTGTTTGCCTTTTTTAATTTTCTACGCTGTTGCCTGATATTAGTGCCTTCTTGTGTCTGCATGTTTTTATTTATTCCTGAGGAAAGCAGAGTTCTAGGCTGAAACATTCTAGTATTTTTTTTAAATAACTCTTTTAGTAAAGCAGTCATCATAGATTTATTTTATTTGTTTGCCTCGTAAAAAAATAGCAGGCATTGACTCCCTTAATGATATTGAGATGCTCACCTAAAATGGGGTCTCATGGCATGAGCTCTGTGTGACATTTGATGGCACTTGAAGGATGTGAGATGTCAATATTAATGTTGTTATTGCTCCCTTTTACTTTCTCTGCTACAACAGAACCAGTGTGTGTTTAATGTAGCAGATAACTAACCTGAATGAGATCCAGTCCTCCTTTGCCAGATTTTGCAGGTTTGTATGAAACTCTTCATACAATGACCACATGTTCTCATACCGAGACATATCCTCCTTCAGTTCTGTCATTGCAGTAAAATCTGGGCTGTCTAAGTCAAAGTGAGTACAATCAGAGCTGCCAGACAGAAATAAGAATTGATGAGCTTGTAAAATGAAATAGTAATAATCATGTTATCTTAGCTAGTACTCTCACACCACACAGAAATAAGAATTGATGAGCTTGTAAAATGAAATAGTAATAATCAATAATCATGTTATCTTAGCTAGTACTCTCACACCACACAGAAATAAGAATTGATGAGCTTGTAAAATGAAATAGTAATAATCAATAATCATGTTATCTTAGCTAGTACTCTCACACCACACAGAAATAAGAATTGATGAGCTTGTAAAATGAAATAGTAATAATCAATAATCATGTTATCTTAGCTAGTACTCTCACACCACACAGAAATAAGAATTGATGAGCTTGTAAAATGAAATAGTAATAATCATGTTTTAGCTAGTACTCTCACACCACACAGAAATAAGAATTGATCATTTCAGAAACCGAGACAGTAACAAGAATGTTATCATAGTATCCAGCACTCTACCTTAAAGTGACAATTTAGTTGGGTCAAAGCAAAGAAATGCACATAAATGCACCAAAATGCGAAGCTACAGTGAAGCTAATAGTGAGGAGAAATGAAAATAATATATATTTATAGAAAAAAAATACAGTATGGTTAAAGCTTCACGTAACAAGTGGACTACAGAGACCAGAACGATGTTTTGGTGCAATAGGCCCTCAACAGGAACAAATATACAACACCCGTACAAATATGTATTTAAAATAAAAAAAATAATTAATAAAAAAATATAATAATTTCGAACTAGAAGGAGAAATGAAAGGAAAATAAGAATAAAATCTTCCCTGTATGCTCTGATGTGGTAAGAACAGAAGTGCGCATGGGGTACATGTGCGTGAACTTAAGTGAAAATGTGCACATACAGCAGTCAGTATCAGAACTTTCCAAAAACAGGCCCATGTGTATACAAAAAGCGCAAAAAACAGACTATAAAAAAATAGAGTACCCGAGAGGAAAGACAGAGGTGTTGAAGAGGGAGTTAAGAGATAGAGAAGACAGAGGAAGTGATGCAATGTGGACTAGTAGAGGAGAGATGTGAATAGCAAAGCATGTGTATATAATAATGTGCTCAAACATGAGCAACAGAGAATATGCAATATGGAAGGGATAGCCACAGGGAAATTATGGGTAAGAGTGTGATGCATTAATGTCTCATGGGGGTCAGCAAACCCAATTGGACTATAATTGGGATATTATAGCTCATAGGGATTGATTAAGAGTGATACACTCTGCAGCTAAAGGTATGCAGCTGAAATCAGAATGATGAACAGTGCATTGAAACATACAGAAAGGGTTAATAGATATTGTTCTGAATGTTCACCCCATCTCATCTGTGATATCTATAGCATCATTTTTGTGACTCATTAATGTTAGATTCTCAACAGCTCTGCCACGTTCCCTGTGACAATATTTTCTACCATACTCATTATATTAGATTGTAAAAAACTTTGCCCACCCTTCCTATGTTAGATTGTTAACAACTGTTCCACACTTTCTATATTAGATTATTAACAACTCTTCCACACTTTTTATGTTAGATTGTTAACAACTCTTTTACACTTTCTATGTTACAATACTAACAACCTACACCAGCTTCTTCATGTTCTCCTCCAACTCCTGAAACTCTTGCTGTTTCTCCTTGATGGTAGTCACAGCTCTGTTGCAGGTTGCTTCATCTCCCTCTAGAGCATCATCTCCAGGCTTCAGTTGGTGCCACCTGGCAGAAAACTTCTCTACTTCCTGTTGGAAGGCTTTGACACGTCCTTGGACATTGCTCTTCATCACTTCCACCTGGAGGAGGAGTGACAAGGTTATATATGAATAAGAGTCAGGAATTCTGAAAATATTGACTCACTGTAAGCACTTATTTTGGTCAAAGTGGTGGTTACGAGTGAAATGTCTGTGTACAAAAAGTAATATTTATGAGACAGGTGTGTACAGAAAATATGTGTATATTTATATGTGTGCAGAATGTGGTATATGTATGTGTACAAAAATTGATGCCAGCATGTGTACAGAAAATTTTATCAATAGATTATATTCAGTATAGAAAGCTGTGTCAAAGACGTGTCAACATTTTTGGCTGCGAAGAGCCTTATTCACTGTGTTTCCAGAGTTACAAATGGTTGTTTGATGTCTGTCAATGACTGAGGAAAACCAACCAATGTCTTGAAAATTAGTGATTTTTTTCCGTATTAAATGATGTATCGCATGATCTAACAAAAAATGTTCAATAGCAATAGAAACAAATTAAACACTCAGGGGTCACCGGAAGTGGTAATTATGAAAGTACATGGAGGGTAGTAATGTTTAAACATGGAAAAATTTCAAATTTTGAAGAATTTGTGTTTTGCTGCTGAAATTTTTACTACTGTATCGTAATCTAGAGTTAACAGCACAATGAGATTTACCTGCTCCTTGACCATCAGCTGATGAGACTCCATCATGATCTCAAACTTGTCCCACCTACTCTGTAGCTGAGTGAGTGAGTCCACCCCAGCTCCAGCCACTGAGCGAAGCAACTTGTTCTTGCTCTCAGCTTTCTCAAACAAGGATTTTGTCTACAACAGAAAATATCCCAGAAAACTCATATATTTATACTAGTGTCAAGTTACGAGTGACAGTGTTGAAGCTACTACCTCTATGAGCATTTTAAGCAATGTAACCTCAATCTTACCTTTCTTTCTTTTTCACTACATTAAATGTCATTATAGTGAAAGTGTGATTAATATAGTGAAAGAAAGCAAAAATAAAGGACCAAGCCTTAATAGCAAAAATATAGAAGTAATGATAACAAAAAAGAAAAAGACATCACCTCAGTGCAAAATAAAAACAAGTGGAACAATATTAAAACAGGTAAATGAATTTAAATATCTGGGAACAATGTGAACCACAGATGGTAGGTGTACAACAGAGGTGAGTTGCTGAATGGCTCAGGCAAAAGCAACTTTCCAAAAAATAAGGAACATACTATAAAAAAGTAAAGTACCCCCATCACGCCAAGTGGCGTATAGGGTAGGGAAATATGGTGTTAGTGACCCTATATTTTACAGGCCTTCAGCACATGATTTTTGGGGTAATGTGGTCGGTATTACGCCCGTGCTGCTTTACTTTCCCAGAAAAAAATCAGGTACCCATTAAGGCTGGGTGAACCCGGAAGCCGTCGGTTGGGATTGAACCCTACCCCTTGTCCTTTTGGAACATACTATGCAATCCATTTTTGACAATAGAAACAAGAAAAAGAGTTCTTAAATGTTATGTAGAACCAGTTTTGACATATGGATGTGAATCATGGACAATAGGACAACAGACAATAAAATCACTGGAGTCTGTAGAAATGTGGTTTTACAGAAGAATGTTGAGAATACTATGGACAGCTGGATGCAATGAAAATGTTCTGAAAGAGGCCAAAGCAAAGAGACAGCTAATTTCCAATATTAGGAAGAAACAATTATCATTTTTTGGCCATGTAATAAGAAGAGAACAGGTGGAATATATTGTAACAACTTGGAAAATTGAGGGACAAAGAGATAGAGGGAAGCAAAGAGAAAGATACCAGACAGCTTAAGAGAATGGCTTGGCAGAAGGTCAACAACAGAAATGATAAATGACTGTCGTGATCGAAAGTTGTGGAGAGACATGATCCCTTATGCCAGCAGTCTTAGTACTTAATGATGATGATGAAATGTGATTAAATGCAAATTGTAAATTTTTTAAAAATAAGAACATAATTACTTTAATAAGCGTCTTCTAGAAATTATAAGAACATAACAAATATGCTCAAGGCATTGCAAAGACAGAGAGGCTTGTAGTACTAAATAACACAATTAATACATTCTAGGTGTAAAACATTGACAATGAAAAATCACTTGTGCCAACAGAAATGTTGAGAATAATTCTGATACTATGAGCAGTTAAAATAAATTCTTCTTCTCCAACCTTACAACTAGTGAGGAGCAGAAGTCTTCAACAAACACTTTCCAAGCTGTTCGCTTGCCATTATTTTTAAAATAATTCCATGTCTTCCCTATCATCTTCATCCTCTGCTTCCATCTGTCTTCTCCAAGAATATTTTGGCCTTCTACTTTGTCTCTTCTCCTGGAGATTCCAAAAAAGGGCTTGCCATGTAACACTCTCAGTTGGCTTCTGCCGTGAGTGTCCTATCGAGCACCATCGTCTTTGCTGTATCTCTTTATCCACTGATCTTTGACTGGTACTTTTCCATAATTAAGCATCCATTAATTTAAGATAAATTACTAGAAAAATTATTAACAGAATAAAATTGTTTAAAACTAAGAAAAAAAAAAACAGACAAAATTCATTAACTATGTTCTTATGAAGGAATATGGTCAGGAATATGGTTAGGAATACGGTCAGGAAAATGTAATGATATCAGAAAAACAAGTGGTAAAAGAAGCTAATAAAAACACAGAGTTTGGATTATAATGAAACAGTTGAGAAAAAAAAAGTATTTATAGCAGTGACATATGGAAACTATCAATGGTAGCTAGGAAGAAAATAAAAATATTTTCATCACAGCTATTCATTATACTAACAGTGCCATATGTCATCACTAATGACAAGTTGGATGAGGAAATTTGCCACGACAGTGTTTATTTAAAGTGGTTGGAGTGAGATGTTCAATCTATACACTGAGCAAATCTTTAAAAACATCACAGAGATGCCAAGCCTAAAAAATAATGGAAAGATAATCAATAACCTAAGATATGCTGATAATACTGTACTACTAGCAGAAAATCCTTAAAGTTTACAACAATTACTTAATGTAATAAACATGACAAGCAAAATATATGGACTAGATATGAATATCAAAAAGACTAAAACTATGATCATAAACAAAGAAAATTCTCAAGACCTACAATTAAATATCAATGTTGAAGGAATACATCTGGAGACAGTTCAGAGCTACAACTACCTGGGACACACTATAACCAGTGATGGAAAATGTACAACTGAAATAAACAAAAGAATAGGTATGGCAAAAAGTAATTTTAATGTCATGAAAAATATACTAACATCAAAACAAATAACACGGGGGCTAAAACTAAGAATAGCAAAATGTTATATCTTCTCATTATTCCTTTGTGGTGCAGAAACATGGACATTAGACAAGAAAACAGAACAGAAAATTGAAGCCTTTGAAATGTGGATTTATAGAAGAATAGGTAGAATTGGATGGAAAGAAAAGAAAACAAACGATGAAGTCTTAAAACAACTAAAAATGAAAAGAGAACTACTAAACACAATTAGAACAAGACAAATGAAATTTTTGGGGCATGTTAAAAGACACAACAGCCTGATAAAAGTAATCTTGGAGGGGAAAATACAAGGTAAAAGAGGCAGAGGCAGACCAAGTCTAACATGGATGAGTAACATCAAAAGATGGACAGGTCAACCTAAGACAATCTGCACCATCAAAGCAAGAGACAGAGTGGAATGGCGCTACATGGTAGCCAACCTTCGATGTGGAGAAGGCACTCAATGATGACGATGAAACACAATTAGAACAAGACAAATGAAATTTTTGGGGCATGTTAAAAGACACAACAGCCGAATAAAAGTAATCTTGAAAGGGAAAATACAAGGTAAAAGAGGCAGACCAAGACTAACATGGATGAGTAACATCAAAAGATGGACAGGTCAACCTATGACAATCTGCACCATCAAAGCAAAAGACAGAGTGGAATGGCGCTCCATGGTAGCCAACCTTCGATGCGGAGACGGCACTCAATGATGATGATGATGAATGGAGTGAGATGACAGGATTAAAACCTACCTAGAAAAAATGTCTGGTGATTCAGTACCATTCAAGGCATATATGAGAAGAGGAAATAAAAGCAAAGAGCAAGACATGCCCAGAATAAATCGGAGGTACAACATCAAGAAAACTCTACAGCAACATTAAATGACAATGGTTGAGGCTACCAGAAGAATGAGAAGTAGAGCTTTATATCTCTCGAAATTAATAAAAATGTATAAGAGGTGATGAAAAAGAAAATAAAGAAGTAAAGTTTGGAAGCAATTGATCACCAATAGCTCTACAGCAGAGATATAACATACACAAGAGTACAATGCAGCAACTTAATAAAAGTCATTATTACACCTTGTTGCCATTTTATACCAAACAGTTCCATAAAGATGTTACCTCTTTTTTTGTGAGCATAAACTCTGCATGTTTGGCATTGGCCAGGCCTATTTCTTCCACTGTCTGAGGCCTCTGAGAGAGTGTGTCTGTGGCGCTTGTAACAAACCCGTCCATCTGGCTGATGTCATTGTTGACAGACTTGCGAAGTGAATTGAGCAATGCATCAAATAAATGCTGAACAAGGTCATCAATGACTGCCTTCACTGGTGCTGTGTTCACTGTGATACAATCCACTTTGATCTGACTGTTGAAGAAATATTACACAATTTCAAATTTAGCCAAACATCAAATAATTAACATTACACAACTTCAAATTTAGCCAAACATCAAATAACAAACATTATACAACTTCAAATTTAGCCAAACATCAAGTAATAGACATTACACAATTTCAAATTTAGCCAAATATCAAATAATAAACATTACACAACTTCAAATTTAGCCAAACATCAAGTAATAGACATTACACAACTTCAAATTTAGCCAAACATCAAGTAATAAACATTACACAGCTTCATTACTCAATTTTAAATTTAGCCAAAAATCAAATAATAAACACTACGCAACTTCAAATGTAACCACACATGAAATATTAAACTGTAACTTTATAAAAACAGAGTCTAAACTAAAATTTTTTCTGATTAAAAGTCTGCCTTCATGGCAGAAACATTTGTAACAGACTGTTTATTTGGATTATCTAACTTTCCACTTGAGCAATCATTAATACATGACAATTAGATATTCACAATCCAGAATTTTTCATTTCAAAGTGTCACCTCTAAACAATGGTCTCTATTATGTTCATGATGATCCTTCTTCTGAGAGCTAGGTCTTCTAAATGACTCCATTAAACGTAAACTCATCATGTTAAAATGTCAGTACACATAATCAGAGTAATTAAAAAATATTTATATATTACATTAAGTATTAAAATATTATCAGTCTCTATAGTAGACGTACTATCAAGACCAACATTACTTTATTATATTTAGAATTAAATTCTGAAAGGTTTACAACTTCACCTGGGTAATTTTTCAGCATCTCGACCTCTGACCTTGAGAGCCCTGAAATTTGTCTCCCAGTCACTGATGTGAACAAGATGATCCTGCACAAGCTGGTCAAAGTCAACTGCTCCAAGCACCACCCAGTCCTATCAAAGTGTAAACATAAAGTGAAAAGTAAAGGTAAAATCTATCTATCTATCTATTGTCCTTTCAAGCAGAAGATGGCACATGGGGCAGAATTACAATCTCAAAAACAGAAACCTTGCGTGCCAAAATGGCACATATTGCAGAGATCACTGCTTCTAAAAAGTACTAGACTTTAATCTGCTTCTAAGAACACAAGTTTTCACCCATATGTGCTCTGCCGTCTATCCAAAAGTGTTCAGAGACTTCTGGACAGTGTTGCTTCAAGCACCAAAGCTCACGATGTGAGGCAGCATTCCTCACCTTCCCAGAGTACTACGCTGGTACCCATTTCTGTCAGCGGCTGGGTTGACCGCAGGGGTATTTTTTTTCCCAACTACGAGTACAATTCCCGCTGCTTCCAGTAGGAATCAAACATAGGTTGTCCGAACGTCAGTAGCCCAGGCAAGTAGTTTTCTCAACTAGGCTACTGAGGCATTTAAAAAAAAAAAAAAAAAAGTAAAGTACCCCCGTCACGCCAAGTGACGTATAGGGAATAAGGTGTTAGTGAGCATAAATTTTACAGACCTTCGGCACATGATTTTTGGGGTAATGTGGTCGGTATTACGCCCATGCCGCTTTACTTTCCCCCAAACAAATCCGGTACCCATTAAAGGCTGAGTGAACTGGAGCCGTCAGTTGGGATCGAACCCTACCTCTTGTCCTTTGTAGTCCAGTTCACTAACCACTAAGCTATCGCGGCTCCCCTACTGAGACATTTAGTGTAAACATATTTTTATGAAATATTTAATGGACAGTATTACTCTCCTTCTCCCTCTTTACCAGATGGCTACTCCTCTTCAATGTCCCTCCTCTAAGAGGATGTCAAGTGATCATGAATGTGTTATATCAAGTCTACGTCAAGCAGTGACATTTGTGCCTTTTGACCTAACACATTTTTTTTGGCACTGTGTTGCTTTCCCTCTTCGATCTCCACTCACTTCATCATCATCATCAAGTACCGGGCCTATTGGCGTAGGTGATCATGTCTCTCCACAACTTTTGATCTCGGCAGCTATTTATCATTTCTGTTGTTGACCTTCTGCCAAGCCATTCTCTTAAGCTGTCTGTTATTTTTTCTCTTTGCTTCCCTCTATCTCTTTGTCCCTCATTTTTTCCACTTGTTACAATATATTCCAGTTGTTCTCTTCTCATTACATGGCCAAAAAATGATGATTGTTTCTTCTTAATATTGGAAATTAGCTCTCTTTTTGCTTTGATCTCTCTCAGAACATCTTCATTACTCTTCTTAGCTGTCCATGGTACTCTCAACATTCTTCTGTAAAACCACATTTCTACAGACTCCAGTGATTTTCTTGTCTGTTGTCCTATAGTCCATGATTCGCATCCATATGTTAAGACTGGCTCTACATAACATTTAAGAACTCTTTTTCTTGTTTCTATTGTCAAAAATGGATTGCATAGTATCTTCCTCATTTTTTGGAAAGCTGCTTTTGCCTGAGCCATTCTGCATCTCACCTCTTTTGTACATCTTCTGTCTGAGGTTAACAAAGTTCCCAAATATTTAAATTCATTTACCTGTTTCAATATTGTTCCACTTGTCTTTATTCTGCACTGAGGTGATGTCTTTTTCTTTGTTGTTACCATTACCTCTGTCTTTTTGCTATTAAGGCTTGGTCCTTTATTTTTGCTTTCTTTCACTATAATGTCCAACATTTCTTGTAACTCATTTCCACTCACTTAGCCAACCAAAAAAAAAAAAAAACTCATTAGTCTGTTCCTAGAGGCACCAGTGAAAAGTGAAGTAGGGTCAAGATCAGCTCTACTGTTCACCATTCCTGACACATGCTGTCAGCTGTTTTTTGCTGACCTCTTTCAGCCCAGGTACTGGAGAGTGTTTTAACCCTCACTAGTGTAAAAGAAGGTAATCTTGTAGAGTTTTAATAAGCGTGTTTCGTGATAGTGTAATTCAAAGACATAAGTTAACTCTGACAGCATTTCTCTAAGATAATCAGCAGTCTCTAACATTATTGCCCTGAGACATTAACTTTTGACAGCTTTTCTCTAGTAGAAGAGTAATCTCTAATTTATTATACTGAGTCAACAAGTAACTTTTGACAACTTTTCTCTACCAGAATCAGCTATCTCTAATTTATTGCACTGAGACAAGTAAATTTTGACAGCCTTTATCTAGCAGAAGCTGTAATCTCTAATTTATTATACTAAAACAACACGCAACTTTGACAGCCTTTATCTACCAGAATCAGCTATCTCTAATTTATTGCACTGAGACAAGTAAATTTTGACAGCCTTTATCTAGCAGAAGCAGTAATCTCTAATTTATTATACTAAAACAACAAGCAACTTTTGAGAGCCTTTCATCATCATCATTGAGTGCCGTCTCCGCAACGAAGGTTGGCTACCATGGAGCGCCATTTTGCTCTATCTCTTGCTTTGATGGTGCAGGTTGTCATCGGTTGATTTGTCCATCTTTTGATGTTACTCGTCCATGTTAATCTTGGTCTGCCTCTGCCTCTTTTACCTTGTATTTTCCCCTCCAGGATCACTTTCAGTAGGCTGTTGTGATCTATTTGATTCCTCCTCCTATCTCCAGGGCTTTTCCATGTGTATAGTTTCCTTTTCTCTTGCTCAAAGTAGGTGTTACATATTATCAGCCTGTTTTCTTCACAGAATTGTATTAATCTTTCTCCTCTGTCATTTCTTTTTCCTAAACCATGATTTCCTATAATTGTCTTATATCTACCTTTTCCTACTTTAGCGTTCATGTCACCCATTACAATCAAGATGTCTGAAGATTTCACTTGCTTCATAACTTTATTTAGGTCTTCATAGTATGCCTCTATTTGTTCATCTGTGTAGTCTTGAGTAGGTGCATATGTCTGTATTATTGCTATGTCGAATGGTTTTGCTTTCAACTTGAGTAGTATAATCCTATCACTGTATGTCCAGTGGGTACTTATATATTTTTGTAGCTCTCTTTTTATCAGTATTCCTACCCCCTTTGATGTTCTGTTGTGTTTCCTGAGTATATAAATGTATATTTTTCGTCTTCAATGTACCCACATTCCTTCCATCTAGTCTCTGATATGCCTAAAATATCTATATTTATTCGTTCTGCTTCTTGAATTAGATTTTCCAATTTCCCTTGTTGATATAGAGTCCTAACATTCCAAGTACTTATTTTAAGATCTTTCCTCCGACATAAGTTCGAATTTCTCCGACTCTCCATGGCTTCCTCTGGACTAGTATGTGATGAGGCTCCAATCTCTTTCACGATGGTCAGCCATGTTCGTCTTTCGTGTTCTGAACATGCCTCTTGTGTACCACACACTTTGCTGTTTTCGCTTTCTGGGCCGTTGATCATTCTTGATTCCTCCGCCTCCATCCACCGTCACAGACTTTTCACATAAGGGTTGAACATACCCGTTTTTCCGTTGACATTTTTGTCAAACCATGTGCTTGCCTATCGAACCGTGAACACACAACACAAAGAAGAATAAATCATATTCCACTTAAATATCGGCAATCACAGTCCATCCCCACGTTAGAAGTAAAACATACACCAAACGGGAGAATAGCAACACATAATTTCACAACTAGACTGTCGCGTAAATCATTTAAATATATCAGCAAGAGCCGAATTATAAAAATCGACTACACGAAGCCGCCATGACACCGGAAGCCTTTATCTACCAGAATCAGCTATCTAATTTATTGCTCTCAGACAACAAGTAGATTTTGATAGCCTTTCTCTACCAGAGTTGGCTATCACTAATTTATTGCTCTGAGACAACAAGTAAAGTCAAACACTTACAGTGTGGGCCAGACTTTAAGCAATGTACAAAAATGTGTTATATTGAACCGTATAGGGAAGCAACAATTCAAACATTTTAATATTGTTTTCTAATTATCAATATTTAAGACGTTATGTCATTACTTTTTTTTCAGCAAGTAGCTGATGCAATGCATTTAGACTAGCTTGGGTCATGAACAAGACAGTGCATTTAAGGTCATCACTGGTTCCTCATAGCTTGTCATGTAGGGTTGTTTCTGTGGACCATATTTGTGTTCTCAGGGTGTTTAGAGTGCTGCAGTCCTGTAGCGTATGCCCTGGAGTTTGTTCGGCTGCTTCCCAGACACAATGACCTCAGAGTCTTCAGAACCAGAGTCTGAATATCTTGGTCTATTCATGTCTGCTAAATTTGTTTAGGCTGTCATATTTTGGCTCATATTTTCCATGCAACTCCCCCTATTATTTTTTCCTAGATTGTTTCAAGATTTTTTTTATTTCTTTGAGGATCTGGGGTTGGTTCAACTGTTGAAGGCTCCCACCCGCTTTTATGAGTCTATCTGCTTTCTCTTTTCCAGGGATGTTGCAGTGTACTGGTCTTCACTTCTGGAATTATGTCATTAGTAAACTTAGAATATTCAACTCAAATGTATTATCAACCTTTATCTACGCATGCAAAAGTTGGAAAACAACAAAAGCGATTGAGAGAAAAATAAATGCTTTTGGAGACAAATGTCTAAGAAGAATACTCTGTGTACAATGGGGCGAATTAAAGACTAATATTGAGATAAGCGATATAATCATGCAACCAATGATCTCATCTACCATAAGAAAAGAAGATGGGACATATGTCAGATATGTGTTGAGAAGAGACAACAAGAGAGTTCCAAGACAGGCTCTTCTATGGGAAACATCAGGATACAGAAAAAAGAGGAAGACCTAGTGAGAAAGACTAAAGAACACTTATAAGAGAAGCAAAGTTGGCAGGTATAAACTCATTAGATAAGATCAAACATCTCGCCAAAAAAGAGATGGATGACGAAAAATGTTATGCACCTTATGCAACATCTAGTGGCACGGGAAGAATCAAGATCAAGATGTCATTACCATAACGATTTTACATGTATGCTACAAACATTTAATACAGCTCTTTTCTAATCAGTATCTAAGGAAACATCATTACTATATGCCATGTGCTACATTTTCACCACTGCAACTTTTTTGTGATAAACAAAATTATCAGGCAAAATGATCAATGACATATAACAGATCACAAAAATTTATGACAAACAGAAACATATGAAAGCACAATGTGGCAAGAATATTGCACATATACTACATCATTATGATAATAAATAGAGATAACACCAAAATAATGAGAATTAATGCAGTTAGCAATAACTAAATAAAAATAGGAGAAATACCTCTACTAGACGTACAATCTTACATATATCTGGGCAGTAATATAGACAAAGAGGGAGGAACAGAAAATGAAACCAAAATAAGGATATCAAAAGCAAGAGGTGCATTAGTTGCACTGGGAAACATGGAAGTCCAAAGAAATTAGGTTAAATACTAAAATAAAAATGTTTAACTCCAATGTTAAGTCAGTCTTAATATATGGCTGTGAAACATGGAGAACAACTAAAATGACTATCATGAAGATACAGAGTTTCATTAATGGATGCTTACGTAGAATAAAAGGATGGAAATGGCAGGACAAAATCACTAACATAGAATTAAGGAAATGTACCAGTTAAATACCAGTGGATAAAGAGACACAGCAAAGACGATGGCGCTGGATAGGACACACACTACGGAAGCCAAATGAGAGTATTACACAACAGGCTATTTTTTTTGGAATCCCCAAGGAAAAAGACAAAGAGGAAGACCAAGGAATTCCTGGAGAAGACAGATAGAAGCAGAGATGAAGATGATGGGGAAGACATGGAATGATCTTAAAAGAATGGCAAGAAACAGAATGGCTTGGAAAGTGTTTGTTGAAGACCTATGCTCCACAGGGAGCTGAAAGGTAGAAGAAGAAGACTACATCATTAGCTGATGAAAATAAATATAATAATATTAATTATACAAGAATGTTTTAAAAGAGGTCAAACCAAAATAAAAAATTGTTGCCAACAAAAGGAAGAAATAATCATCACATCTTTAGCCTTATAACGAGAACAGATGGAATATATTATGACAACAGGAAATATATTAAAGGAAGAAAAGACACAGGAAACAGAAAGATAAGATAACAGCTTTAGAGAATGGCTTGGTAGAAAGTCAACAACAGAATTTGTAATGATAAAAAATTGAGTGGAGACATCTGCACCAGATAGGCATGGTACTTGATGATGATTAATCACATTCTTTCTAAATATTTATTTATTACCTTGAACTGCTCTTCAACTGCTGCCAATCTAGAAAATAAAGCATCAGCTTTCCTGTAACAGGTAATAATGCACTGACCGCTACGATCAATGATAGCTGGAAAGGGCAAGCTGACAGCTCCATCTCCAACGCCTTTAAAATTGTTAGGAATACTTATGAACTTTTTCATCTCACGGAAATATTTGGCTTTGATTTCTTCAAAAGGTGGACGGAACTGAAGTCTGTGTTGCCTAGCAACAAACAAAATGCCAAATTTAATTTTAGCAGGCAATAATGAGACACATATCAAAACGGTCAGACGGGTTTCAGTGTAAAAGTTGATTATCATAACACAGAAACAACAAAAGTCAGGACTCAATTATGGCACTTGTCCTCAATTCTTCAGGCAACAAATTAAAGACAGTCTTATTTAACTCCTTCCATACGTTTCGACGCACCATGCCAATTTTGGTCATGTACATTTAGCTGCACAGTACGTCACTCTCAATTTGATTAACGTAAACCGTCATCCCCTCATGTGGGATACAACAGAAAAGAGGAAATGAGGAAGACCCAGAGAGACACTGAGAAGAACACTGAAGAGAGAGGCAAGAGCAGCAGGAATCGGCTCCCTCAAAGATGAGTAGGGCTGCTTGCATAGAACAGAGACAAATGGCGAGATGTGATTAAATATCTTTAAAAGAATTGAAAACTGCTAGAATAAAAATTTAGATAAGAAAAGGAGTATCTTGGTCTACGCTCTATGGGCCGGCTACGGCTCGAAAGGTCAATAGATAGATAGAAACCGTCATCAGACCATACTTTTTTTCCTAGGTCTTGTATCATCTTGGTATTGGTGAAATGTAATTCCTTGTTTAATTATCTAAAAATTCAGATATCATATATTCAGTGTTAGATAAATATAAACATGTAAGTTGATATTTAAAAGACATGAAAAATTTTGTCTTTGAAATTTCTACCGTTGAATTGATAAAAACCTTCCGTACGGAAAGAGTTAATATTAAAAAATGTATTAGTTTGGATTACTCATTATACATCACAAGCTCGATTGACTTTCTTTTCCGAAACAATCACTACAAAGTAATAAACTGTTATAACTGTCTTGAATCTGTAAAACAGTATTGTAAGTGGTTAATAATTGTGGTAATTTCCTAGTCTAGCATTTTTCTGTTAAATGAGTGATCTCCCCTGATTGATCACACATATTTGAATGTATCAACTACTTCTAGCTTTTGTGCATTTAATTGTATTTTTTCAACAAGGTTTAGGATTAGGTATAGGGTATATCTAACACTAACCCAGGGATCTTCTAATAACAGATTAGAGAATGACCAAATAAAAGTGCAAGGGGACGTTACTTGAACAGAAAGACACTAAACTAGGACTGTACCATAATTTTTTATGTTTAACTTATTGGTACTGTAACACTCCAGATTCTCTAACAAAATCAACACTTCAAGTCTTCAAGTTAAAGTTCACAATAAACATTTTCTAACATCCCTCTCTGTCTTCCAGCTCATCTCAATTTCCAGTCTTCAATCTACATCAGCTTCAATCCAATTCCTGATTTTTATACCTTGTTCTACCAATGTTTTGTGCATCTTAATTCCTGCAGTTCTTTTTGACAATAATGTCACAACATTAGCTATAATTTTATTTCATTCCCTATCTGGTTCAGATAAAGATTTATTAGCACATTACAAACCTTCCGACAATGCATACCAAATGCAGATTTACTTACACATGTAAAAAAAGAAATGATGTTGCAATATTATAATAATATAGACACATATTCAGTTGATTAACAAACATTTTTAAAATATTTTCACATGTTGCCAAGTGGCAAATAATTTCAGTCATCAATTCATTAACTATGCATGTCATTCTTCTGATGAAATATATTTATTAATGCTAAGTCAGGCCAGAACAGATCCTATTACAAGTTCAAATCAATCCTTAATCCCGTAAAAATGTTATTTTATAATAACAGAAATATTTCAAAATACATGCCTTTTTTTAGATATAGATTCTTGGAACAGAAGTTTAAAAGAAAATGAACAAACTAAGATTAATGTATAAAAATATATCTGTTTAAATAACTGATCAACTAAACAGAGAACAGCTGAGGTGATTTAATTACATGCTTCCGTTGGTTGTACTATCAACCTGTCAACTACTTGAGGATCATAGGCTATATACAGTCTTCTACATGAAGTTATTTTTACTGTTGAACGTTTTCTCAGCAACATTAACAAATCTTCTGAATCATCTCTTACAATATGCACAGTAGATTAAAGTGTTATAATTCTTTGCTCCCAATTAAGCAAAATAGTTAGGGACTGGTTGGTCTCGAGGCAAGATGCTGGTCCTAAGAAAGAGGCTGTGAGTTCAAATCCCAGCTGCACCATTTGAGATTTTTATTTATGATTTCTCTCTGCAGCAATCATGCCTGGTCTCAGCAGCGAGGCCCAGCTTGAAACATCAATTACCCATCGATGGAAAAAATATGAGTACCTCCAAAAACAGATTTATCTGCCTCTGAGGCGAGGGACCATGGTGTACACAGCTGCCAGGAAAAAAACAAATTAACACGCAAAATTCAGTTCCTAGTCTCTGGGGACTTTGGCAGGGGTGAATGCTGGCGAAAGAAAAAAATTTTTTTTTTAAATATAGTTGTCTTACAGAATAGCACAATGTTACAGCTTCTCAAAATTCCTATATGGTGCAGAAACATGAACATTAGACAAGAAAACAGAACAGAGAATTGAAGTCTTTGAAATTTGGATATATAGAAGAATAGGTAGAATTGGATGGAAAGAAAAGAAAACATATGATGAAGTCTTAAAACAACTAAAAATGAAAGGAGAACTACTAAGCACAATTCAAACAAGACAAATGCAATTTTTGGGCCATGTTAAAAGACACAACAGCCTACTAAAAGTAATCCTGGAGGAGAAAATACAAGGTAAAAGAGGCAGAGGCATACCAAGACTAACATGGACGAGTAACATCAAAAGATGGACAAATCAGCCTATGACAACTTGCACCATCAAAGCAAGAGACAGAGCAGAATGGTGCTCCATGGTAGCCAACCTTCGCTGCGGAGACGGCACTCGATGATGATGATGATGTCTTACAGATAACTGTGATAAATGCAGTCAAACCCACCTAATGGCAGCACAAAACTTGTTTCGATACAAGTTTTGCCTTCCCTCTTTAATCCCTCCTTATTTGGCTACACCAGTTACTCTGTTTCCAAGGCCCTCAAAGAGAAGTAGAATAGGGTCTTGATCAATTCTGGTTTAGTGATCCCCTTGGCAGCCTACTATAAGTCATTGATTGCCTCAGTTCATTTACTGCATGTCAAAATAATACAAATATGGACAAGTTACTCATTCAGGCTGACCAGTTTTCTCTTTCAGGTCAAATCATGTAACAGGTCATAGGTCAAACTTTCATATATAACTATAATACATTATTACTATTTTCCGTACTTGTAGCTTACCTGTATGTCAGCTCTACTTTGATTTCTGGCAAGTTTTCATTCAAAGCTTCCAAGCCTAGTAGATACTGGTGCTCAAGAGCCTTGTACAGCTGTCTATCCCAGTGTGCCTTCCATGGGGTCATGTTATCACTGGAAAACCCTTGTGTGACCAAACTGGCCATTAGATGACGTATGTCCATTAGTCCATCCTTCCAACGCTGTTGTTGTCGAAGAAGATCAACACTCATCAACTGTTGAACCTGGACAAAAGTATGTTGATACACTTAACATCTGTAAGCAGAGATGTTTCTGTAATCTTAATACACATGAAAGCATCAGTAAATATATACATTATAACATCAGTACTGTACTGTATTTCTAGCAGAAAATCCTAAAGATCTACAACAATTACTTCAAGAAATAAACATAACAAGCAAAAAAATATGGACTAGATATGAATATCAAAAAGACTAAAACTATGATCATAAACAAAGGAAATACTCAAAACCCACAAGTGGATATCAAAATTTAAGGAATAGACCTGGAGACAGTTCAGAACTACAACTATCTACAACTATCTACACACTATAAACAGTGATGGAAAATGTACAACTGAAATAAACAAAAGAATCGGAATGGCAAAAAGTAAATTTAATGTCATGAAAAATAAACTAACATTAAAATAAATAACACCAGGGCTAAAACTAAGAATAGCAAAATGTTATATCTTCTCAACATTCCTATATGTGCAGAAACATGGACATTAGACAAGAAAACAGAACAGAGAATTGGAGCCTTTGAAATGTAGATTTATAGAAGAATGGGTAGAATTGGATGAAAAGAAAAGAAAACCTATGATGAAGTCTTAAAACAACTAAAAATGAAAAGAGAACTACTAAACATAATTTAAATAAGACAAATGTGATTTTTGGACCATGTTGAAAGACACAACAGCCTACTAAAAGTAATTTTGGAGGGGAAAATACAAGGGAAAAGAGACAGAGACAGACCAAGGCTAACATGGACGAGTAAAATCAAAAGATGGACAAATCAGCCTATGACAACTTGCACCATCAAAGCAAGAGACAGAGCAGAATGGTGCTCTTTGGTAACAAACCTTCGTTGCAGAGATGGCACTCGATGATGATGAACATCAGTAAAAATATACATTTTAGCAATCTTATCATAAACAATATCAGAAAACACTGATGTTTTTCAGAAGTACTGTGAAATGAAACCAGGTACTGTGACATTTAACATGATAGAAGTACATCAACATGATAGAAGTACATCAACACTCACTTTGTCTGAGACAACAAAGTGTACTTTCCTAAGCTTTCTGTTCTCTGTAGAGAGCCTGTCTGCAGCTGCCTGAAGTTTTTTTATATAAGGCTCCATCTGTTCAGGGTTATCCCATGTCACCTGAATATGGTCTCCTTTAGCTTCGTGTCCTGTAAGAAAGTTTTTAAAACTGGAGACTAAGATGAAGAGATAAATACCTACATAAGAAAGGCAGCTTCAAATTTGGTAAACTTAAACATAGAGCAATGACCAACACAAAACTAACACTCAAAACTAGGATTCTAATTTACCATTTACCATCTAATTAACATTGTGTATGAACATCAAATAGTAGGACAAAGTAAGGTCAAGGCAAATAAAAGCACATATTTAAATACATATTTGTGTGTATGTTATATTTGTGTGTTCCTGCTGAAGGCCTGTTGAGTTGAAACGTCATTCTGGTTTGTGTCATCCACTTGTTATGTGAAGCTTTAACCATACCTTTTTTTTCTATATTTAATTTTTATTTTATTTTCCCTAGGACAAAGTAACCAACTCTAACATCTTGCAATGAACCAAACTCCCATCCGTCATGGTAACACTTAGGAGCCGGAGACTAAGGTGGTTGGGTCACATGCGACGAATGGACAACAATTATATTCCCAAACAAATATTGTATTGCGAACTTAGGGATAGAAAGAGTTGAAAGAACAGAGCAGTGATGAGATGAGAGAGTGTTTGCAGGGCTTCCTTGAGTGAATTCTCTATCAGCAAAAGAAACTGGGAATGTCTGACATCAGATTGCAACACGTGGGGAACAAAAATACAAAACGGCTCTGCAAAACTCGAGAAAGTGTAAATCAAATGACAAAAAGTGCAGGAAAGAGGAGAAGAAACCAGGCACCACAAATGCATTTTGTTCATTAAGTGGTCAGATCTGTCTAATATATCTAGCCACGAGTGGAACTGCTCAGTAAAACAGGACTCCGCATACGACACTAATATATTGCCAAACTGCTGACAAATCATGATTGATTGCTAACAACTGTCTACCATTTCACAAAAGGCCATATATATATATATATATATATATAGGGTGAACCACCAAAAGTAGGTGGACAGTAAAGGAATAGATTTATTTTGAGATTACATATACAAGCATCAATTAAATTGACTAACAGAATAACATTTTTATAAACAATTATTACATTACAATTAAATTTTATTTTATACAATAAAGCAATACAAAAGCACTGAAAATGTAATAAAATGTAATATATAACACAAACACCATATAATAAATTTTATCATTTGCTGTCCACCTACTTTTGGTTTATCCTGTGTATATATATATATATATATATATATATATATATATATATATATATATATATATATATATATATATATATATATAAATCACATAATTCATTAAATGAGGCACTAACCTGTCTTGGGACTCTTGACTAATTTCTCAAATGCCAGAGCTGATTCGAGCATAATAGCCTGTTGGCTAGGGATCATCTGTTGGTCTATTGTGTTGTAGAAGTGGGCTACCTGAGGAGCAAAGGTGTCAAAGGAAAAAATCAAAATTTAATAACTTGTTTCGTATCACTCGTTTCTATCACACAATGCTCTTCCTTTTCTTCTTTCTATGCCCTCAGATCAGCAAAGCAATAAGTGACTGGTGTTTTGTGGCATCTTGCTGTGCAACTACAAACTTTCTTGTTTGGTATGACGGCAGAACTATTAATAACCTGAAGTTTGCTGATGATATCAACGGCTTAGCAGGAACAGAACAAGACCTGGCTGTCCTAAAACAACGACTAGATAAAACACCTGACCAGAAAAAACACCTGACCAGATAAAATACCTGACCAAATAAAACACCTGACTAGATAAAACACCTGACCAGATAAAACATCTGATTAGATAAAACACCTGACCAGATAAAACACCTGTTGCTTATGGCATGGAGATCAATGATGAAAAAACAACAATTATGACCAATGACCCTAGTGACATAGTTGCAAAAATTAAAATAAATGGCCAAGAACTAGAAACAGTTGATACATTTAAATACTTAGAATCAATTGTCAGCAATGAAGACTCAAAATTTAATATATCAGCTAGAATAGTGCTAGAATAATCACTGGAGGCTGTAGAAATGTGGTTTCACAGAAGAATGTTGAGAATATCATGGACACCTAAGAAGAGTAATGAAAACGTTCTGAAAGAGGCCAAAACAAAAAGACAGCTAATTTTCAATATTAGGAAGAAACAATCATAATTTTTTGGCCATGTAATGAGAAGGGAACAGTTGGAATATATTGTAATAACTGGAAAAATTGAGGGACAAAGAGATAGAGGGAAGCAAAGAGAAAAGATACCAGACAGCTTAAAAGAATGGCTTGGCAGAAAGTCAACAACGGAAATGATAAATAAGTGTTGAGATCGAAAGTTGTGGAGAGACATGATCACCTACACCAGCAGGCATGGTACTTGATGATGATGATGATGAAAAAAGTGCAAACTACAGGAGCCCTTGAAAAGGCTTAAACTTATTTGAAAAAATAAGAACATTACACTTGGCTCTAAATTCAGGCTGATGCTCACCCTAGTTATATACATTTATCTATACACTTGCGAAACATGGACCCTTACCTCAGAGCTACAGAATAAAATACAAGCTATAGCGATGGAATGTTATCATAAAGTTTTGGGCATCTCTTACTTGGAGTATGTCAACAGTGCAAAAGCTCAAAAGTTTGCAAAAGGATACACCAACAATAAGAGTATATGAGGATTCTTTTGACTATTGTGACAAAAGGCAAAATATATTGTTTGGCCAAGCATCTCAATCATCTGGCCTGGCAAAGACCATTCTGCAAGAAACTGTTAAAATAGGAGAGGTGGATAGAAAATAAATTGGGAAGCTAATATCAAAGAATGCACAGGCCATGACTTCACGGTCTCTAAGAATGACTGAAAATAGAGATCAATGGAGAAGGTTGATGAAAATTGTTAGTAGTAGCCCAACTATCCACAGGGTTATAGGATGAAGAAGACAGTCCTTTCACAAGTTGTCCTGTCTGTCCCACTCTATTCATCTCTGTTTTCACTGTCAAAGACCAGAATGTCCTTGTCAAACTACATATAGACAAATTAAAATGTCATTTTTTATTTCATTTATAATGACAATGTGTGAGAGAAAGAATTGTCACAGTCAAAGTAGACAAATGTGACAGATAAAGAATGTTGCACAGAAGCAACAATATTTTTTTTAATGACACAGATAAAAAGGCTAACAGAGAATTTATTGTAAATAAATAGTGAAGATATCATAGCTAAATTGAAAAAGTATTATAGTTAACTAATGAAAATATCATAACTAAATACAAAGTATATATAAGTTAAACAGAGAAAGTATCATAGCTAGATTAATAAATTATCATTACTTAATGCTGAAAATATAACAGTTAAATTGAGAAATTTATTTGCTAAAATGTCAAAATTATCCCATGAGATAAAACTGCATTCATGGATAGGATTAAATTTTGTTACATCTCAGACAAAAACTAGCTCTTAAAGATAAAACCTGGAAGAAAATTGTGAAGGCACCATCAAGAGAAGGGAGCCGCAATAGCTCAGTGGTTAGTGAACTAAACTACAAAGGACAAGAAGTAGGGTTTAATCCCAACTGACAGCTTCTGGTATCACCCAGCCATAAATGGGTACCGGATTTTTTTCTGGGAAAGTAAAGTGGCACGGACATAATACCAACCAACCACATTACCCCAAAAATCCTGTGCTGAAGGTCTATAAAAATGTATGGTCACTAACACCATATTCCCTATACACCACTTGGCATGATGGTGCTCTTTACTTTACTTACTACCATCAAGAGAACAACGACTATCAAGGTTATGAGACTAATGATGATGATGATAGTGACATGTCTCCCATTACCTGCTTCAGAATGACACCATATCTGTAAAATTTCTGTGCAGTGTTGGCAACCTCCTGTATCCTGGCTGGTATATGGAAACCCATGGAACCCAACTGTCTGACCTCTCTCAGTAATGTAACCAACCTCTCGCTGTAATTAACTTCCAGTTTTCCATCCTTTTGGTTGAGTTCCATAACCCGGCCAGTTGTCTCCAGGCTGGGAAACAATATTAGTGTTCCAAATGACAGGCAAGACATGACAGTTGCTTGTCATAGTAATGTCAGTAATATCAGCAAATATGTCATAGTTTTTATGAACAAATTTGTAAGTAATAAGATCTATATAATAATGAATAACTCCATACTAGTTACCAACACGAGAAATCAAGGAGTCAATTTTCACAGCTTTTAAGTTATTGATGTCCCCACAGTTATTTCCACTAAAACTTTATAATTCTCTTATTTAACCTCTTTTTTAACTTCCTGAGCAAATTGTCCAAACAAACTGTGTGTTTTAGATCAATTTTCATTTTTCTCACTGCTATTTTAAATTTTAAAATATTTGTGAAAAACACTGCCACAGTGTGTTAACCACCTGGTAGCAAATTTATTTAATAAAATTTAAAATCAGATAAGCTCTAGATTATGATTTCGTAGCAAGAATTACTGCATCAAAACACAAATTCATCAGAATTTGACATTTTGCCGTGTTCAAACATTACCCCCCTCCATGTACCTTTCTTACCACTTCCAGTGACCTCTGAGTGTTTGATTTGTTCCCATTGCTTTTGGATTTTTTTCTCCAATTTTGTGAGATAATTTCTCATATAATGCTAAAGAAAATTTGCCAATTTTAAAGAAATTGGTCAATTTTCCTTTTTTGCTATGACTAGGAAAATTTCCTCAGCTATCAGCCAACATTAAACAACCCTTTGTAATTCAGAAAATGTAGAGATAATAGCGCTATGCAGTAGCCAAATATACTGAAAGACTTACGGCGTCCGTACCGATAGACATTTTAACACTGTTTTTAGAGCTCCTAATGTTACAATTAAGGGGTAGTAATTTTTACTACAGTATCATAAACACATCAGTCACTGATAGACATTGTAATCTAGAGTTAATGCGTTAAAAAACTAGTTTTTATACAGAATTTACAGGGAAGTAGAAATAATGAATTATAGAACAGCAAAAATTGACTCCACGAAACAGCAGGTGGTGACTACCAGTAGCACTGGTTAGGTCCTTTCAAGGTAAGAGGCCAGGCACTCTCCCTGTCTGGTGGGACTCCACAGAATGAGCACCATATCACTTTCTTCTAGATTGTGACGTTTTCATGGTGAGAATTACGTTACACTGCTATATCACGCATGTAGCCCAGCGCATCCGATTTCAACATATTTGTGTCTCAATTATTCCTGGCCCCAGTCCTTTGACCTGTCCAGCTTGAGTGATCTCTTGGTAGCATTGCTGCCACTAGAACAGCTTTTGGGGATGTAGGTACACAGGCTCCTCTATCACTTTGTAGTGGAGACACATCAGATGAGCACATTTGTACAGGTTTGGCATCTATTGAGTTAAAATGTTGCATGGTGCCAAATCTGATTGGTAATGGCTGAGGCCATCAGAGGCATCTCTTGCCACAAGAGAAGATCATAAATAGGCTATATTTCTGAAAAGAGCAACTAAACTATTATTAATAAAGAGTAATGACAGAGCATGAACGTGATGATCCCCACAACACAATCACCTTACAGTCCAGGAGATTAAATATTAGATACCAGTTAATAATTCTTTGTTAGTTGTTTCATAAAACTAACCAATTGTCATTTATCAAAGATTGCACATCTCTTGTCCACTCATCAAACTGGTCACGTCTCCAGTTCTGCAATTCCTCCTTCAGGTCTGCCATCTCTTTGTGAAGCTTCTGGTAGCCATTTAGGTCCCCTAACAATGCTTCAGCAATCAGACGAGTTTCATCAATCTGAGAAAGGAAAACTTTGTGAAACCAGAAATTTTAAACAAACAAATATGAGAGCTATTAGTCAAATTTATACACATCCCCTCTACGCTGAAAGGCAAATGAGGAAGGAAAGAGGAAGAAGAATAAGAAGATATACGGAAGTAATTCAACATGTATGTGATATGGTAGTATATCAAACTAAAATTAGTCAATAATAAAAACATAATACCATGTAAACATAAACTGACAAAAATAGTTCATAAACATCACCAAACATAAATGTGATATTAAAAATTATTATTATAACCATAATAATAAACTTTTTAAAAAAAGGTAAGATAAACATCTAATTAAGCATAATCTAAATTAATTATGATTTAATGATTGAACAAACACCACAAGTAAAAAAATACAAAATCATCACATACATCATACTTTTTTTGTATATGTTTGTTCCCACACGTATTACTCAAGAATTCTTGGATGCCATTGAAGCTTTGGACAAAATGTCTATCAAAGTCAAACAAAACAGCAGTTCTTTTGATAAATATTTTAAAAAATAACAGTTGTACCTTGGCTTCTAGCTGGCGGACATAGATGATGTTATTGACTACCTCAGGGTTATTCTTTCCTGTTGGAACCTTCTTATTTCCCCTGCTTGTCCGTGCACTGAAGTCCTCACTGATCTGACCAACATAGATAATTTGTTGACCCAGCAGTGTTTCTCTGCAAAAGTTCAAATGATCAATTAATTAAATATTGTTAATCTTTGATAAATGATTTCTGAGTTTTTAGAGTGTCTCTGTTACATAGAGAAGTCTTCTTCTTCTTCTATCCTTCCTCTGCTGCCGTTGGCATCGAGGGGAGAAACAATCTGCGATTCTTTGCTCTTCTGTTGGCATTCCTCCTAGTGACTCAGTATTCCCTTTATCCATCTCTTTCTCGGTCTTCCTCTTAATCTGGCGTTTTCGTAGCGTTTATTTAAGGCTCTTTGAGTCATTGTTAGTTCTTTTTGTCTTGTTATGTGGCCGAACCAATTTATCTGTTGTTTCTTTATGTATTCGATGGCTGGTTCAATTTCGAGTTTCTTCCTCAGGTCAGTGTTTCTTACTCTGTCCCTTAAGCTGTTTCCTGTCATTCTTCTGACACATTTAATTTCGGTGGTCGTTATCTTTCTTATTGTTCTAGAGTCCAGCGTCCAATTCTGGCACTGATAACTCAAAGTTGGTAGAAAAATTTATTTGTATACTACCCTTTTTGCTTCCGTAGTTATTGCTTTGTTTTTCAATAGTGTTGATACTTGACCTATAACTTGGCATGCTTTGTTACACCTTATATCTATCCCTGTCTCTTGGTTATTGTCTTGTGTTAGAGAAGTCTGAAACTGGAAAACTGGTATGGATCGTTTATCTTGGTTTCATGGGAGATTACAATATTAAAAGAAAGAGAGAAAAAAAAATGATAAATGACTTTGGAAGTTCCTGTGGTGGGAATAACTAGGATGATATTTTGAGGGTACTGGGCTTTCAACAGCATACATAGACTCATTGTGGAATATACTGAGACATTTTGGAATATCACTAAAAATCATTGACATCATCTTAGATCTATACAACTGCTTCTCTTGCACAGTTAGTGCTGTGACAGGATTAACTCTTTCTGTACGGAAGCTTTTTATCGACGCAACGGAAGAGATTTCAGAGACAAAATTGTTCAAGGTTTTAAGAATCAATCTACATATTTATATTTATCTAACATATTATATATGAATGTTTAGATAATTGAACAAGGTATTAGATTTCACCAATATCAAGATGATACAATATATGTAAAAAGAATATGGTTTGATGGCGTTCACACTAATCATATTGAGCGTGGGTGGTGCACTATGCGGCGAAAGGTATGTTGCTGAAATTGACAGGCGCACCGTGCGGCGAAATGTATGGAAAGAGTTAAGTGAATAGTTCCAGATTGATATCGGTGTGAAGCAAGGATGTACTTTATGTGCGGAAGACATAGTTCTATCAGTAGCAATGTGAACATGTTGCAAGAAAAAACAGATGCCTGATCAATCACCAGCAAAATAAGACTTGAGATCAAAAACGAAAAGGCAAAAGTAATGAAAAATCAAATTCACTCACAAGAAAAGATATACCTGGACAGAAAAGCAGTTGAAGAAGTAGATGACTTTGTACATCTAGGAATGATATATAAATGATTAGTGAAATATTATTCTTTCATTACACATGATTAGTATATGAGCCCCTTCTCAGCTCACTTACATGTGATTAATAATGTACTTTTACACCCCTTGTGCTGTTTATTGAAGATTTTTTTTTTACAGTTACAGATCTCAAATCATTGTGTTGTTTATGGATGTTTTTGAAAATGTGACATAGAGATTAGATTACGAAATACATAAATCTGACTACTCATGTTTAAATGTTCTCAGCCTGAATTATATGTTCATTGTTGCATACTTTATTACCATAAGTATTAACAACAACGAGCCGCGATAGCTCAGTGGTTAGTGAACTGGACTACAAAGGACAAGGGTAGGGTTCGATCCCAACCGACGGCTTCCGAGTTCACCCAGCCTTAAATGGGTACCGGATTTTTCTGGGAAAGTAAAGCGGCGCGGGCGTAATACCAACCACATTACCCCGAAAATCATGTGCCGAAGGTCTGTAAAATTTATGGTCACTAACACCATATTCCCTATACGCCACATGGCGTGACGGGGGTACTTTACTTATTTTTATTAACAACGCCCCCCCCCCCCCAACAATATCAACTTCATCAGTGCCTTTTTCGCTCTAGTTGAGAGCTGAAAGAAACTAATGCAATTGATCTATTTGAAATAGCACTGTATGTATTATTGTTACTTTCAACAAACTTGTAAGTCAATGACTGGTTATTGATCTGGCTTTGTGTGGGTCTTTGTTGACCTTATGGCATGTAGAACATTCTGTTCAACTAGAGCCAGAAATAGACTGTCACATCAATACAAAACTTAATTTGGTATTTGTATATTGCTACAATAAATACATAGAAAATAAACTAGATGCATATGAAAACAAATGTCTCAGAAAAATTACAATGAATGAATTCAAATGCAGAAATAAGACAAATAACCATGCAACCAATAATCGCATCTACAGTGAAAAAAAGATGGGCATAGTTGGCCATGTAATGAGAAAAAACAAGAAAATTGCAAAGCCAGCCTTTAAATGGGAAAAAAAACAGTAGGCAAAATATAAAAGGTCAATCTAAAGGCACTAAGAAAAACACTGATAAGAGAGACAAAGACAATGGGTACAGATTCCCTGAGTATAAGAGGTTTGCCCACAACAAAGATTTATGGTCAGACACACTAAGGTTTCTGTGCAAAGTTTGAAAACATTGGAGGATAACAGTAACAAATCATCGGACCTAAAGACGTTTTGCTTTCTGCCCTATATGCTGTCCATGGCTTAAGAGTAACGAACACTACAACATGATAAAATAACACAGAGTTCACAGTGCTCATTTTCCTGCACAAATAGCTTGCTGGCTATCCAAAATTGTCTGCAGCTCTCTACCTTATATTCAAAGTTCAGAGCAAACAAATCATCACTTCCTGAGCCACTGTGCTTCTATGGTTAGTTTTAGTCCCAAGAAAATTTGGAAGGTTTGCGTTATTCATTTTTTACTTCTACAGCATTCAAGTCTTGTGATCATTGAAACTTGACTCTGTCCTGTTTTATGATGAAGGGGTAAGAACAATATCATGAGCTGGTTGCATGGTCAGTACTCGTATATGTGTTTATGTCCTGATTTTTTCCCTAAACCTGTGCAGTGACTGACACACTCTGTCTTTGGCAGCACAGGATTTACAATATGCACAAAAAGACAAGTTTGTTAAAAAATCTCATTCTGTAATGCTTATTTTTTTTTTCATTTTCTTTTTCTGTTTACAATCTAGTAAAGTCTGTACCAAAAGAGATACATCAAAAACCAATCCTTTACTCAAAAGTTGGTCTGCTTACCTCGAGATTGCAATGAAAATTTATAAAAAAAAAAAAACATGTACATCATGAACAATTTATTAGCATAGAAATGTGTGCAGTAACCTCTTAGTTCTGACAAAATATTTCAACAAAAAACAATAAATAATTTGTATTTATGCAAGGCAATATGGTTGATGCATAATTCAAAACATGGTTTTATGTATGGTATTTGGTATTAACTTACCTTTCTGCCACCAGTTCCTTTGCAATAATTGGTCTCTTGACCAGCTCTTTGTACCTTTGAAACTCTTTCAGAAGCTTAAGCAGAGAAACAAAAAACAAACAATAAAGACAAAAGAAAAATAAATATAATAACAGAGATTTTAGAAAAAAGACCAAATTTATATTTTTTTTAACCCTCTTTAACACATTCCTTACCAAGGGATTTAACATTGTGGAGTCAGTATTTTTTTTAAATATATTTTTTTAATTATAGAGAGAAAATAAATTAAAATTGTTCTAAAACATGGTTTGTTTGGATAATTTGTTCAGTAAGTCAGAAAAAAAGTTTAATAAGAGAGTTACACGATTATTGTAGAAATAACTGCGTCAATAAATAAAAAGCCACAAAAACTGACTCCGAGGTTCAACACATTGGTGGCTGGAGTCAGTTTTTTCGACTCGCGATATAGAATGTGTTAATATTGATTATTTTATTAGGGCTCCCTCCACCCATTAAGGTTCCCTAACTACTTTGCGTTTGACCACTTGGTCAAGCGCACTAACTACTTAGCTTTAGACCACTTGGTCATTAGAAGAGTGTACTAACTACTTAGCTTTAGACCACTTGGTCATTAGACAAGTGCACTAACTACTTAGCTTTAGACCACTTGGTCATTAGACAAGTGCACTAACTACTTAGCTTTAGACCACTTGGTCATCAGAAAAGTGCACTAACAACTTAGCTTTAGACCACTTGGTCATCAGAAAAATGCACTAACTACTTAGCCACTTGGTCATCAGAAAAGTGTACTAACTACTTAGCTTTAGACCACTTGGTCATCAGAAAAGTGTACTAACTACTTAGCTTTAGACCACTTGGTCATTAGAAAAGTGTACTAACTACTTAGCTTTAGACCACTTGGTCATTACAAAAGTGTACTAACTACTTAGCTTTAGACCATTTGGTCATCAGAAAAATGCACTAACTACTTAGCCACTTGGTCATCAGAAAAGTGTACTAACTACTTAGCTTTAGACCACTTGGTCATTAGACAAGTGTACTAACTACTTAGCTTTAGACCACTTGGTCATTACAAAAGTGTACTAACTACTTAGCTTTAGACCACTTGGTCATCAGAAAAATGCACTAACTACTTAGCTTTAGACCACTTGGTCATCAGAAAAGTGTACTAACTACTTAGCTTTAGACCACTTGGTCATTACAAAAGTGTACTAACTACTTAGCTCTAGACCACTTGGTCATCAGAAAAGTGCACTAACTACTTAGCTTTAGACCACTTGGTCATCAGAAAAGTGTACTAACTACTTAGCTTTAGACCACTTGGTCATTAGAAAAGTGTACTAACTACTTAGCTTTAGACCACTTGGTCATTAGAAAAGTGTACTAACTACTTAGCTTTAGACCACTTGGTCATTAGAAAAGTGTACTAACTACTTAGCTTTAGACCACTTGGTCATCAGAAAAGTGCACTAACTACTTAGCTTTAGACCACTTGGTCATTACAAAAGTGTACTAACTACTTAGCTTCAGACCACTTGGTCATTACAAAAGTGTACTAACTACTTAGCTTTAGACCACTTGGTCATCAGAAAAGTGCACTAACTACTTTGCTTTAGACCACTTGGTCATTAGAAAAATGCACTAACTACTTTACCATTGACATTTCCGACCACTTGGTCATCAGAAAAGTGCACTAACTACTTTGCTTTAGACCACTTGGTCATTAGAAAAGCGCACTAACTACTTTACCATTGACATTTCCGACCACTTGGTCATTAGACAAGTGCACTAACTACTTTTATTGAATTTTATTTTTAATATTTTACTCTCCTTGCCAGCATTGATATTGGTAAGCTCACAGAGCAGTTTGACGACATCTTCTCCTCGGCCTACCCATGATTTGCCTCATTTAAGCCTGACACCTTTCCCTGTGTTGAGCTCTTGATGCAATGGATGCTCCTTATATGTACTTATCTTCAGGTATGTTCGTGCCCTCCAGATCTTGATCCTGTCATCATTAACTACTTTGCTTTAGACCACTTTGTCATTAGACTAGTACACTAACTACTTTACTTTAGACCACTTTGTCATTAGACTAGTACACTAACTACTTTGCTTTAGACCACTTTGTCATTAGACTAGTACACTAACTACTTTGCTTTAGACCACTTTGTCATTAGACTAGTACACTAACTACTTTACTTTAGACCACTTTGTCATTAGACTAGTACACTAACTACTTTGCTTTAGACCACTTTGTCATTAGACTAGTACACTAACTACTTTGCTTTAGACCACTTTGTCATTAGACTAGTACACTAACTACTTTGCTTTAGACCACTTTGTCATTAGACTAGTACACTAACTACTTTGCTTTAGACCACTTTGTCATTAGACTAGTACACTAACTACTTTGCTTTAGACCACTTGGTCATTAGACTAGTACACTAACTACTTTACTTAGACCACTTTGTCATTAGACTAGTACACTAACTACTTTGCTTTAGACCACTTTGTCATTAGACTAGTACACTAACTACTTTGCTTTAGACCACTTTGTCATTAGACTAGTACACTAACTACCTTACCATTGAGATTTTGGACCACAGAAGTCATAAATAAGAAGACAGACTGAACAAATTTGAATCAAACAAAGTCAATAGCTAAATAGTCATACAACTCAAAGCTACATCATATATAACACTGTTTCATTCATGGAATCGGTTATCACTGCGGTCAAGAATTCCCCATATCAGCTCCACTTATGTCACAGTTCCCATCAAAGCGCATCAAGATATAACCAGACAACGTGAACATAACATTTGTCCCATTTTGTCATGCTGTTATGTATAGTTAATATATATATATATAAGTAAAGTAAAGAGTCCTGTCATCCAAGTAGCGTATAGGGAATATGGATGGCATTAGTGCCATAATTTTTATAGACCTTCGGCACATGGTTTTTGGGGTAATGTGATCAGTATTATGCCCATGCCGCTTTACTTTTCCAGAAAAAAATCCGGTACTCATTTAAGGCTGGGTGAACCCGGAAGCCGTCGATCAGGATCGAACCTGACCTCTTGTCCTTTGTAGTCCAGTTCACTAACTACTGAGCTATAGTGGCTCCTAAGTTAATATATATAAGACATCCAAATTGTAAGTACCTGCTGAGGATATTTGTCAAGTTGCCTGAACTGGTTACGAAGTTTGCCTGCTATCCTTTGTTGCGAAGGCTCCATTGAACGCTCATACTGCTGCACAGCTGCTGCCCAAAGTGGTTGAGTGTATGGGTTGAAATGTAAAGGATTCAAACCCAGAAATGGGGTAAATGCTTCAGCCACCCCCAACTCTTTTTGCTCCTGGCCAGATAAAAGTCTAACTAACTGCTCATGGACTGTTCTGATAGACAGGATCTGTAGGAGCAAATCAAATTAATTAGTAAACAACCTAACAACATCACAACAACAATTAAAAAGTTAACCTCTTAAGACTGCAACAGTTTAAGATCATCATTATGTGCCATACCGGTTAGCATAGACGATCATGTCCTTTCACAATCTTCTATCCACCATGCATAGTATCAATTCTGTTGTTGACTGTTTACCATGCCATGACACCAAGCTATCTAGTATTTTCTCTATTTGTCATCTGCAATCTCTCTTTCCCAGTATTTTTCCAGTTGTAACCAGGTATTCAAACTTTCCTCTTCTCATGATGTACCCAAAAAATGTTGATTGTTTCTTTCTGATTTTTGAAGCTCCCTTTTTGCATTGGCCTCTGAGAATTTTCTTGTTGTTTTTTATAGCTGTCCAGGGAACTTTCAACATTCTTCTGAGAAATCCAATCTCTGTGGCATCTAATCACCATTTAATTTCTTTGTTTACTTTCCATGATTCGCTTCCATAGGTCAGAATTGGCTCTATATAGCACCGATTAACTCTCTTTCTCACATAGACTTGTTGCGTAAAACATTTTTCATTTTCTGAAATGTTATTTTGGCCTCAGCTATTCAGCTTTTTATTTCTTTGGCGCATCTTCCATCTGATGTTATTATTGTGCCAAAGTATTTGAAGCATTACACTTGTACTTGTTAGTAGTTTTAGTAGTAGACATAAAAACCCTATAGTGATGTGTGAAAGGCTGATGTAGATACTTTCTTTCTGGCATCCATCTGATGACTACCAAACATCCTTTTCTTCATCTACCTTTAAACGGGCATCAGGTGGACATGGATGCGTTTGGATGTGGTTTGCGGCTATTCTGTGAAATTATTCTGAAAAATCCCATCTCTGTGGCCTCTAAACATCTTTTCATTTGTTTGTTTACTGTCTTTGATTTGCTTCCATAGGTCAGAACATCATCACAACAATTAAAAAGTTAACATCTTAAGTCTGCAACAGTCTAACATCACTACATGAAAGAAAGTCAATGAGAGTATAGTCAGACAAAACTACAGATTAGGAGTTCTGATTTTTTTTTTTTTCGCCAGCTTTTAACTCTGATGAGGTCCCTAGAGACTAGGAACTGAACTTTGCGTGTTAATCCATTTTTCCCTGGCAGCTGTGTGCACAGGGGTCCCTCACAGCACAGGCAGATAACTCTGACTTCGGAGGTACTCATATTTTTTCCATCGATGAGTAATTGACATTTCAAGCTGAGCCTCGCTGCTGAGACCAGGGGTGGTTGCCAATAAAAATCCCAACCAGTGTAGCCGGGATTTGAACCCACAACCTCCCTGTCTCGAGGCCGGCGTCTTGCCTCAAGACCAACCAGTCCCCCAGGAGTTCTGATAATTCATGATCTATCTTCACAAGCTGAAAAAGCACTTTATACATTCACTACTAAAGCAATATGGTAAGATTTAGCTAACTGTGACCATGATGTTTTTCAAAATTTTTTTAATTTGAAATAACTGCAAGAAAATTAATGAAAAAATGATCTAAAACACACAGTATGTTCAGAAAATTTACTCAGGAAGTCAGAAAAAAAGGTTAAATAAGAGAATTACAGGGTTTTAGTGGAAATAATAGGGGAAACGTCAATAAATTAAAAGCTGCAAAACGTGACCCGTGGGTTTCTCATGTCAGCTGCTAGAGCCGTATTTTGTAACTTGCAGTGCAGAATGTGTTAATGATGATCTGATTATATAACAACTACAACAAAATAATTTTTAAATCATCATCATCATCATCGAGTGTCATCTCTGCAACGAAGGTTGGCTACCATGGAGAGCCATTCTGTTCTGTCTCTTGCTTTGATGGTGCAGGTTGTCATAAGCTGATTTGTCCATCTTTTGATGTTACTCGTCCATGTTAGTCTTGGTCTGTCTCTGCCTCTTTTACCTTGTATTTTCTCCTCCAAGATTACCTTTAGTAGGCTGCTGTGTCTTTTGAGATGACCCAAAAATCACATTTGTCTTGTTTGAATTGTGCTTAGTAGTTCTCTTTTCATTTTTAGTTGTTTTAAGACTTCATCGTTTGTTTTCTTTCCCTTCCATCCAATTCTACCTATTCTTCTATATATCCACATTTCAAAGGCTTCAATTCTCTGTTCTGTTTTCTTGTCTAATTTCCATGTTTCTGCAATCATATAGGAATATTGAGATGTAACATTTTGCTACTCTTAGTTTTTGCCCTGGTGTTATTTGTTTTGATGTTAGTATGTTCTTTATGATATTAAAATTACTTTTTGCCATTCCTATTCTTTTGTTTATTTTAATTGTACATTTTCCATCACTGGTTATAGTATGTCCAAGGTAGTTGTAGTTCTGAACTGTCTCTAGGTCTATTCCTTCAATTTTGATATCCACTTGTTGGTTTTGAGTATTTTCTTTGTTTATGATCATAGTTTTAGTCTTTTTGATATTCATATCTAGCTCATATTTTTTGCTTGTCATGTTTATTTCATTAAGTAATTGTTGTAGATCTTTAGGATTTTTCTGCTAGTAGTACAGTATCGTCAGCATATCTTAGGTTATTGATTATCTTTCCATTAATTTGTAGGCCTGGCATTGCTCTGATGTTTTTAAAGATTTGCTCAGTGTATAGATTGAACAAGCTTGGTGATAGGATGCATCCCTGTCTTACTCCTCTTTCTATATCAATAGGTGTAGAGTTCTTTTTGTTATATTTTATTATTGCTGTTTGCTCCCAGTATAGATTACATATTAGTCATATGTCCATGTCATCTAGATGTATCTCTTTTAGGCATTCTATAAGTTGTTTGTGGTGTACTCTATCAAAAGCTTTGGTGTAGTCTATGAAGCAGGCATATATTGGTTTGTTTGCAGAATACGGCTTCTTTTGTCCCGCTATTTTTCCTAAATCCAAATTGCTGCTCATCTAATTCAGTGTGGATTTTTTTCTGAATCTTTCCTTGTATAACTTTTAGCAAGATTTTTGTAACATTGCTCATTAGGCTTATTGTTCTAAAGTCACTGCATTCAACTGCACCATTCTTTTTAGGTAATGCAATGAAAGTTGATGTTTTTAGTTTATTTGGTATGTATCCTGTGAGGTATATGTCGTTGCATATGTCTGTAATCACTTCAATGCGAAAATCTTCTAGTGCCTGTATCATCTCTATCTGTATGCTGTCAGGTCCTGCTGCTTTTCCCTTTTTCATTGTTTTTATAGCTTTTTCCACCTCAGATTTTATAGCCTGATGTACATTTTATAATTGGTTTCTTGTCCCTTTGATCATGAAATAGTTCAGTTAAATATTCCTGCCGGATCCGCGATAGCTCAGTGGTTAGTGAACTGGACTACCACGGACAAGGGGTCGGATTCGATCCCAACCGACGGCTTCCGGGTTCACCCAGCCTTAAATGGGTACCTGATTTTTTTCTGGGAAAGTAAAGCAGCACGGGCGTAATACTGACCACATTACCCCAAAAATCATGTGCTGAAGGTCTGTAAAATATAGGGTCACTAACACCATATTTCCCTATACGCCACTTGGCGTGACGGGGGTACTTTACTTTTTTTTTTTATATATTCCTGCCATCTATCTATTATATCTTTATTGCTTGCTAGCATCTTTCCTTTTTAGTCTGCAATGCATCCACCTTCAGTGGCATTTTTTAAAAATTAGTCATTCTCTTTATTTCTGTGTGCATTCCTTTTAAGTCTTGTTTGCTTTCCATCGTTTCTATTTCTATACATTTTTGGCTGAGCCAGTCTTCTTTTGCCTTTTTGCACATTTTGTGTATTTCATTATCTATTTTATTGTATTGGGCAGTGTTCTTCGCTTGTCTCCTTTCTTCCATTTTTTCTAAGATGGTGTTAGTTATCCATTTTTTTCTTTTCTCTTTTGGGTAAGGTGTCACAGGTTTCTTGTATGCTTTTCTTTATGCATTGCCATTTGGTTGTTACTTTTTCATCAGGATTTTCTATTCTGTATTGCTCAATTCCTTCTTCTATCAGCTTCTGGTATGTGTTCTTTACTTGTAATGTATCTTCTTCTACCTTTTAGCTCCCAGTGGAGCATAGGTCTTCAACAAACACTTTCCAAGTCATTCTGTTTTTTGCAATTCTTTTAAGATCATTCCATGTCTTCCCCATCATCTTCATCTCTGCTTCGATCTGTCTTCTCCAAGAATTCCTTGGTCTTCCTCTTTGTCTTTTCCCTGGGGATTCCAAAAAAAGGCATGTTGTGTAATACTCTCAGTTGGCTTCCATAGTGTGTGTCCTATCCATCACCATTGTCTTCGCTGTATCTCTTTATCCACTGGTATTTGACCGGTACATTTCCATAATTCTACGTTAGTGACTTTGTCCTGCCATTTCCATCCCTTTATTCTGCGTAAGCATCCATTAATGAAAGTCTGTACCTTCGTGATTGTCAATTTTGTTATTCTCCATGTTTCACAGCCATATAATAGGACCGACTTAACATTTGAGTTGAAAATTTTTATTTTTGTATTTAACCTAATTTCTTTGGATTTCCATATGTTTCCCAGTGCAATGAAAGCTCCTCTTGCTTTTGATATCCTTATTTTGGTATCATTTTCTGTTCCTCCCTCTTTATGTATATTACTGCCCAGATATATGTAAGATTGTACATCTAGTAGAGGTATTTCTCCTAGTTTTATTTGGTTACTGCCAACTGCATTAATTCTCATAATGTTGGTCTTACCTCTATTAATCTTTAGTCCTAACTGTTGTGATCTCTCATCTAATATACTCATTTTATCCTGCATCTGTTGATGGCTGTGTGATAGGAGAGCTATGTCATCAAGAAAGTCTAAATCATCAAGTTGTTTGGTCAGTGACCACTGGATCCCATTTCTGTTGTTTTGAGTTATTTTTGTAATGTATAGGTATCTTTAATATCTTTTTGATTTAAAGCTGTTATATCTAGTGGTTTTGTTGATGAATTAGACTTTTGCTTGTTTCGCTTTAGTTTGATTTTCATTTTAATCATTACTGGATTGTGATCTGAATTAATATTTGCTCCTGGGTGGGTTTTGGCTTTCTTTACGCTGTTACGGAACCTTTCTTTTATCATTATGTAATCTATTTGATTCCTCTTCTTATCTCCAGACGTTTCCATGTGTATAGTTTCCTTTTCTCTTGCTCAAAGTAGGTGTTACTTATTATCAGCCTGTTTTCTTCACAGAATTGTATTAATCTTTCTCCTCTGTCATTTATTTTTCCTAAACCATGATTTCCTATAATTGTCTTATATCTACCTTTTCCTACTTTAGTGTTCATGTCACCCATTACAATCAAGATGTCTGAAGATTTCACTTGCTTCATAACTTTATTTAGGTCTTCGTAGTATGCCTCTATTTGTTCATCTGTGTAGTCTTAAGTAGGTGCATATGTCTGTATTATTGCTATGTTGAATGGTTTTGCTTTCAACTTGAGTAGTATAATCCTATCACTGTATGTCTAGTGGGTACTTATATATTTTTGTAGCTCTCTTTTTATCAGTATTCCAATTTTAAAATAGCAAGTTTCATATTTGTGGTTAAATCAAGACCAAAGAAACCATCATTCTGACTCAAGAAAGTCTTCAAAGGTGGACAAGCAGAAAAAAAAACAGACTATAAATAATAAAAAATTCAAATGTAAGCAAGAGCTGAAAATGGTAGCAAGACGGATGTGCCATTATGTAAATTAGCAAAACATTCTATTTTTTAAAAATACATTACTGTATTTACATGGGGGCTAAGATGCCCATCCTGTTATTGGGCTGAATGTGGTCAGTGACCCACAGCTATGTGTCATACAGGTACGTGTCAGGACTGGCGAACAACAGAGCGGATCAAGACGCTGCTCCACCTCCCAGTAGTGCTCCTGGAAAAAAAAAGACTATCCAGTCTGGTCGAGTTAGGGTCGAAGAGGGAAGGCAACCCGATGCCTAAACATGTAGTGCTGAAGTCTGGCGTGTTGGGTCAAAAGGTGAAAATTTCACAGAATAGCTGCAAACCACATCCAAACGCATCCATGTCCACCTGATGTCCGTTTAAAGGTAGATGAAGAAAAGGATGTTTGGTAGTCATCAGATGGATGCCAGAAAGAAAGTATCTACATCACTATAGGGCTTTTATGTCTACTACTAAAACTATTCACAAGTACAAGTGCAAGGCTTCAAATACTTGGGCACAATAATAACATCAGATGGAAGATGCACCAAAGAAATAAAAAGTTGAATAGCTGAGGCCAAAATAGTATTTCAGAAAATGAAAAATGTTTTACGCAACAAGTCTATGTGAGAAAGAGAAGTGAGAAAGAGAGTTCATCGGTGCTATATAGAGCCAATTCTGACCTATGGAAGCAAATCATGGACAGTAAACAAAGAAATTAAATGATGATTAGATACCACAGAGATTGGATTTCTCAGAAAAATGTTGAAAGTTCCTTGGACAGCTAAAAAGACCAACGAGGAAATTCTCAAAGAGGCCAACACAAAAAGTGAGCTCCTAAAAAACATCAGAAAGAAACAATCAACATTTTTCGGGGACATCATGAGAACAGGAAAGTTTGAATACATGGTTACAACTGGAAAAATACAGGGAAAGAGATATCGCAGACAACAATGAGAGAAAATACTAGACAGCTTGGTGTCAGGGCATGGAAAACAGTCAACAACAGAATTGATATGATTCACTGTGGATAGAAGATTGTGAAAAGTCATGATCGCCTATGCCAACCGGTATGACACATGATGATGATAACTAAAACTACCATCAATTCCAAATATGATCCTGTCAAAATCACAAGTAAATCATCACAGTACCTCCTCCAATCTCTCTGCAAGTTTTTTCAAAGTCTTTGGTTTGCATATTTCTCCTGTCCATGGATGAGGTCCATATCTTCTCCAGAACTGTGATGTGAGGGTTTCGCAGGCCATCACCCAACGCTCACATACAGCAATACCCATTCTTAAAGACTCTCTGACAGAGCTGAAGTGGTCAGTCCAAATATTTACATCAGCCAATTTCTGCTGAACATAGCGGCCAAGAGATCCAGCTGTAGGGTGGAGAATATTTAAAAATAATTATTACCACGAAATTAAATTGTAAATTATGAGATTCTGAGATGAGTGTATGAAATAACTAATCAGATGATAAAATATGCTAATAGTGAACACATGATATAATCAGACACTACAGTTTGTCTGTTAATAGTTACTTGATATAACCAGACAATGCAGCTTGTCTATTAACAGCTTCTTGATATATAACTAGACACTACATCTTGTCTATTAACAGCTTCTTGATATATAACTAGACACTACAGCTTGTCTATTAACAGCTTCTTGATATATAACTAGACACAACAGCTTCTTGACATATAACTAGACACTACAGCTTGTCTGTTAACAGCTTCTTGATATATAACTAGACACTACAGCTTGTCTGTTAACAGCTTCTTGATATATAACTAGACACTACATCTTGTCTATTAACAGCTTCTTGATATATAACTAGACACTACAGCTTGTCTATTAACAGCTTCTTGATATATAACTAGACACTACAGCTTATCTGTTAACAGCTTCTTGACATATAACTAGACACTACAGCTTATAACGCACCAAAATGGCAGCTTATTTATATTCGAGCTATGGACTAAGCAATGTTTACATTGAACAACACGATATATGTTATTGCAGCGAGTTGGCAGATTTTTGAAAATGTTTTCAAGGGTTTGAACATAAATGTTTGTTCACAGTTCGTTAACCTTCGCTGTAGATAAAGTCGATAATTCGATGGCTTCGTTTCGGACATTTGGTAGCTAAGGACCTAACTTGTGCAAACGGATGGCATTGGCAAGGATCATTTTGAAGTGGGCTCATTTTGTGTTTAACTCAAAAGCATATGTGCTTTTTAACCAAAGACCTTTTTTTGGGGACTCAATGAAGATATCCCTGATGGAAGAATAAATTGTACTATTAGTCCCACAAATGATTCGCTTCCAGAGGTTTATGATGTAAACAAAGCAGTTTTGTCATTGCAAGTGAACAATGTCCACACCTATAATTGGTCAGGATTATGTAGCAGCAGCAGCTTTATAGCGAACACAGAAAACATCACAGGATTGTGCTGTTCTGAAACAGCTATGCCATGCTACCCTAGAATTGCCTTTAATGGGATTACTGTGACCACAAACCACTCTCCATGTGTGTGCCACATATTTACACCCCAGAAAGAAACACTGAATATAACAACATCATGTGCCGTCTGTGATATTAATGACCACAGACCAGGAGCCTCCAGTATGATTGATACAACTGTTGCACCAAGCATTTCATCAGCAGAGCCAAATCTATGGAATGTTAATCTGACATTGTTCTTGAAAGATGTCCAAGTTAATGAGACATCAGAATCGTGTGGCGGCAGCTACAAGAAGGGAGCGGAGAACATCAAGTTCTGCTGCTATAAAGGAGACCTACCTTGCTATCACAGAATTGCCTTAAATGGGATCACTGTAGTTGAAAACTTCTCCTCTTGTGTAAACTACACATTCACATCTAAGAGTGAATCAGTGAAGGTCACAAAATCATATTCTCTCTGTGGTTTTACTAACTACAGGTCATGTGGCTTCTGTTGGATTGGAAATGATAACTTACCACCACTGTGTGTCTATATGTTTGGAATTGGAGTCATCAATGATGGCCTAACATCATCAAGTGCTATGACGATCATCATTTTCTGGAGGACGTGAACTCCCATGGTATATGGTGGATAGGCGGCAGGAACCATTGAAGGCTATGTCTGAAAAGTGTTCCTTCTTGCAGTTTCCTCATATTCCAAGTCCGGCTTGTTGCAGGAGCGACTGAGTTAAGTGCTCTGTGCATACAGTGAGCTGTGTGTCTCATCCGTTTTGATCCTGCTTCGATATCCCGCTTGTTTACGATGAATGATGATATCGTATGACAGGGAAAAGTTGGCTGTGTTCACTTTCTGCACGGTTTCGCCTTATGTCTTTTGGCGTGTGCTGAGACTGCTACGATGGGGACTACAGTTACCTTTGTTTGGGAGATGAGTTAGTAATTCGGATGATTCCACTGGCACGGGCGGTTGAGCAATTATGGATTTTAATTCGTTTGCTGTGATACCGAGGCCTTCCATAACCATAACTACAGCTTATCTGTTAACAGCTTCTTGACATATAACTAGACACTACAGCTTGTCTGTTAACAGCATCTTGACATATAACTAGACACTACAGCTTGTCTGTTAACAGCTTGATATATAACTAGACACTACAGCTTGTCTGTTAACAGCTTCTTGATATATAACTAGACACTACAGCTTGTCTGTTAACAGCTTCTTGACACAACCAGATACTCAAGCACTGCAGCTTGTTTGCTAACAGCTTCTTGACATATAACTAGACACTATAGCTTGTCTGTTAACAGCTTCCTGACACAACCAGATACTCAAGCACTGCAGCTTGTTTGTTAACAGCTTCCTGACACAACCAGATACTCAAGCACTGCAGCTTGTTTGCTAACAGCTTCTTGACATATAACTAGACACTACAGCTTGTCTGTTAACAGCTTCCTGACACAACCAGATACTCAAGCACTGCAGCTTGTTTGCTAACAGCTTCTTGACATATAACTAGACACTACAGCTTGTCTGTTAACAGCTTCCTGACACAACCAGATACTCAAGCACTGCAGCTTGTTTGCTAACAGCTTCTTGACATATAACTAGACACTACAGCTTGTCTGTTAACAGCTTCCTGACACAACCAGATACTCAAGCACTGCAGCTTGTTTGCTAACAGCTTCCTGACACAACCAGATACTCAAGCACTGCAGCTTGTTTGCTAACAGCTTCCTGACACAACCAGATACTCAAGCACTGCAGCTTGTTTGCTAACAGCTTCCTGACACAACCAGATACTCAAGCACTGCAGCTTGTTTGCTAACAGCTTCCTGACACAACCAGATACTCAAGCACTGCAGCTTGTTTGCTAACAGCTTCCTGACACAACCAGATACTCAAGCACTGCAGCTTGTTTGCTAACAGCTTCCTGACACAACCAGATACTCAAGCACTGCAGCTTGTTTGCTAACAGCTTCCTGACACAACCAGATACTCAAGCACTGCAGCTTGTTTGCTAACAGCTTCCTGACACAACCAGATACTCAAGCACTGCAGCTTGTTTGCTAACAGCTGCTTGAAATAACCAGATTCTGTGATCATTCCACCAACAGTAATTTAGATTTAGTCAGACACTAGTCTGCCCACTAAAAAAGTATACATAATCATCTGGATACTTATAATTTGTCTGCTAACAGTATATTATAAACAACCTGAGTTTGTCTGCTATTACTATATTATCTATCTACTGTCCTGCTATTACTATATTATCTATCTACTGTCCTGCTATTACTGTAATATCTATCTATCGACTGTCCTGCTATTACTATATTATCTATCTATCTACTGTCCTTTTGATTTGAAGACAGCACGTGGGGAAAAAATTCTGGGCTCTCTAACAATCTTTGTTATCAAGTGCCAGACTTTGCACAGGATCCACATTGTATCTTGCCAAACATCCCTGTTCTGGGAGAGCCGCACAATCTTTGCAAGGGAACTGATACCAGCTGTTGTTCTCTCTCGGCACAGTGTTCTTGTTAGTGTTTTATAGGTTGGCCTCTTTTTCTTTTAACATCCCATTCCAGTTTCATGGCTTGCTTGAGATTCTCTTACTATACATGTAACCAAATACTGTTTGACTCAACTGTTATTTATGTTCTTCAATTGCTACCCTTAAAAGGGCATTAAATGAAAATAGATACATTATGATATAGTCTAAACAAGCTACGATATTTGCACCATACAACCTAAAACATATGACTTCAGCAGGTATTTCTGGATCTAAGGTTGTCTTCCTTTCTAATCCCTATAAACCTATTAAGGCTGGATAGTCCATTTCCTGTGGTGGGGCAGGAGTTTGATCAGCTATTGTTTGCTGATCTGGACACAAACAGTTAACTATGAGTCATTAACATTACCGTTATCAGTTCAAGGGCTGCCTTACAACTTGGTTTCTGACAGCTGTCTCTGTATGCAATTTCATATTCTACAAGTAAGTCTGTTAATAGTAAATACAATATAACCACACAATGTAATCTGTCTGGTTATAACTGCATTGTACTCATTCAAGATCGTGACCTGATATATCTGTTCATTACCAAAACCTTACCAGTCCATTAACCAATATGTTGGTTGTAATAGATATTAATTATTTTTGTTTCATAAAGTAGCAAATTAGGTGGCAATACTTTACTGCTAAACCTAGAATAGGTCTCATTAGTACTTCCAATCAATTCCAGTGTGAATTTATCTTTACAATGTGGATATCTTTTCAATGAAATTTTACAATTACTTTTATACAAATAATGGCCACACCCACAATTTCTACTATGGTCACTGGTTACAGCAAAAAATAAGGTAGGGTTAAAGTTGGAGTGATTCAGATGGTGAAATTGATTATGATTATAGCTTTAGTGATGGTAATTTCAGAAACCAAGATGTTCTGACTAGTAGGCTTAATGCTTTGATTCTGAAATTGTAGGACAAAATGTATGCAAATTCAATGTTTATTCATACAAAAGCACCAGATCAATTTTATTTAGAAAAACTTTAGATAATTTTGCGTAAAAATTTCAAGTAAAATGGAAAGCAACACTTTCAATCATAAAAAAATGTGGAAGAGTTATAATATTTTGAACTGAGAATTATCCACCCTTGAACATTGCAAAATGAAATGTGTATACACATGTTCATATATTACTTGAATATGACCAGTTAAGTTTAAATATTACTGGAAACTAACCTGTGATGTTCATGAAATGTTTCATTCTTTCCTCCGGGTAAGGTGGTTGGCTTTGCTTCCAGAGATCATCAAGCATATCTTGAGTGATTTCAACTAACTGTAGACCATCAGGAAGTGGCATGGCATCCAAGCCACCATAGTCTTTTGAAACGGAGCTAAACAGTTCACAATAACTCTCTGCCATCTCTCTCTGGTTACCATGGCCACCAGATCGAGCAAGGTCCTGCCAGTATTGGAACTCATCCATTGGAGTAAGTATGCCTGAATAATTGAAACAACTGTTTGACACTGATATTTGGGTACAATGCTGATCAGTACTATTTCAGAATAAATCTTCAAACACTTTTTAAAGGTGTATTAAATTAAGTACATGAAGTTAGTTTATTAACCCTAAAAATGTTTTGGCAGGAAAATCAGTATATTCTGCACCTAAGTGCACACAAATACTAATTTATTATAATTAAATATTATAATAACTATTTCTAAAGCAAAAACAAATCTTACTTCCAAGGGCATCCTCACCACCCTCCCCTGAACGACCTTTAAATTTTGGATCTCGCTTGCGAATGGCTGACCCTAGACCAGCTTCAAGTTCACTTATTAAACTTTGAAGATTGGGGTCAATTTTGTTGCCATATTTGCCATCATCAAGCAATACTGGAGCATATACCTATAAGTAAACAAATCAGAACTTTTGAAATCTTAAGAATTAATGTGAAACAAAAGTGTCTAGTTCAATAAGTTTAGTAAACCATCTACATGAGCATATATAAAAAAAAAATAAAGGGGCATAAATGCATTGTGTTGTGTTGACAGCAAGATGTATTATCTGCACCTTTTGGTCCCGGCACCTCTGACTTCTGCATGGCATTTTTGGGTTTCAGGCTATTCTTCTTAATCCCTCCTTACTGACCAGGTTCATTTATTTTCAGTGCTACCACAAGGAGTTGGTGTAGAATCTTGATCAAATGTTACTCGCTGATATTAACATAAGCAGTCAGCTATGAGTCACTGATCACTTTCAACACAGGTGGTGTCTGGCATCTAGGTTCCAATTTCACCTAAGATGCCATCATAAAATGACAGTTCTCTAGCCACAATCACATGTCAGGTCTGTTGATACTGAGAGCATCCACTAGCAAGCACATGTTCCACATGATGAAGTTAAAAGCCTTCAAGCTTGTTCTTCATTGTGCAATGTTTTGTTCCTTTATTTGTGTTCACCAGTTTTAACTCAGGGCAAAACTTCTGTAGACCTTTCGGCTTTTTCAGTAACTGAATTTTGTGTCTGTGTCTGCGAGTAAGCACGTGTCCCTCACCACAAAGGACAATAACCTCTAATTTCAAAGGTGATTTGTAAGACAAGTTATGACCAATAAAATAATTACCTTTTGTACTGCATGGTAAAGCGTGCTCAAAGGGGAGTCAATCATAGATGATACAATAATATTTGATTGGGTATTATCTGGAGTGATGGCCTCTGGGCAGATCTTGAAGAAAACAATGACTCTTTCCTTGGAATCTGTGACTTCCACCTGAAACAATGTAAATAATAATATTCAAGAGTTTATTTGGAACCATGATAGAGCAGTAGTAATCAACTGGTCTAATGAGAATAGGAGATATAGTGCTATCCCAATCAAAAGCTTCTAGGTTTACTCAACCTTAAATGAAAACCAGAGATTTTTTCTGGGAAAGAAAAATTGACTGGCATAGTGCTGACCACATTACCCAAAAATGTAAGATGTGCAGATAATTTTTTTGCCACAGAGGTATTTTATTTCTATCATGACAATTGATACACAAATATTAATATTTTTCTAAGACTATGTGCAGTTTTATGATATCACATAAAATGGCCTCAATTTCCTAGAAAAATTCTCCTGCACCCATTTTTGAACCTTCCCGCCAGGTCAGTTATAACTCTCTCCATTCTATTTTCATAGCTTGTTTAAGGATTGTCTTTACTTCTACGAGGCTCTGGGGGTGGTTGGACTGTTGAAGGCTCCCATCTGCTTTTGCAAGTTTGTCTGCTTTCTTGTCTCCAGGGATGCCACAGTGTGTTGTTTCCACTGCAGGACTACTTCCATCTATCATAACAGTGTGCACATATTGTTCCTTATTTCCTGAATGAGTCAACTGTCACATCAACATCCAGGATTTAAGAACCAACAGCTGGTGTTGACTCCTTGGCATTTTTCACCCTCCCCATAAAAGTTAAAATGATAATTATTATGCCATATATTTACCTTATTGTAAAACTCGACTTTTCTATCATTTTTTGCATCAATTTTCCCAGCAAGTACAGTCGTGTTGCCATCATCCAAGAAATTGTTCAAGGACCGAGAATTAAACAATTGGGTAATGCTGTTATCAGTGACTGGTATAGAAAAGTAATTGGCTGTTGTGACTAATAAAAAGTCTTTCCTCGAATCGCCTGGCATGATGGTTGAATGTTGTCTTAAGCAAGCACATGAAATCTAATAAAGAAATAAAGTTATCATATGGTTAAACATTATATAAACTAAACTGCTAGCACATATCAATGTTTCTGTGTGTGTGTAATTGGATGAGAATTTACAATATTTGTGTCCTTAATTTAATTCCTTTGCATTCAGAAACAATTATGCATGATAATTATTTTAATCCAAAAATACAAACTATAATCAAGAGAAGAATGTGGTCATATGTTGACCATGTGGTGAGAAGGGACAACAAAAGAGTCTCAAAGCATGCCCTCAAATTGGAACCAGAGGGTAAAAGAAAAAGAGGATGACCTAGAGAATCACTAAAAAGAAATATTAAAGTGAGAGACAACAATAGCAGGCTCAGTTCCCTCAACAAGATTTAGCAACTCACCCAGAACAGCACTGTGTGTCGAGACATAGTGCAGGTCCTGTGCAAGGTCTGACAGTTGACAGATCGTCTGGCACAAAAGTCAAGAATTTCTGCCCTATGTGTCATTTTCAGCTCGAAAGGAAGGTAAATAAAATTTGTTGAAAGTTCCCTTGACAATCAAAATTAGCAACAAAGAAACTCTAAATGAGTCCAATGCATAAAGATGGCTCCTAACACACTTAGAAACATCTGTGACTGAGTGGTTAATTTGCTTGCTTTCTCATCAGAAGGATCTGGGTTTGATTCCCAAAAGTTGTGGATTTTTTTTTTTTGGACCAACAAGGCTCCGGTGTTCACCCGGCCTCTAAAAATGGGTACCAGAGATATTTATAGGAAATAATTGTGACATAGAGTGTTACTGACCATATCACACACAAAAATGTGCCATGGTCATAGAAAAATATGGTCGCTAACACAATATTCTTCAAACACCTAGCAAGGCATGGAGGGAAGCTTTACTTAACATATAAAAATGAAGCAATTAACCTTTTTTGGGAAATGTTATATAAGAGGAATTTTGAACTTAGTGACTACTAGAAAAATACAAAGAAAGAGAGACCATGGATGACATAATGAAAGACACTTGACAGCATGACAGTCATCAATGGAGCATGATACATTATACTGTGGACAGAAGGTTGCTGTGTGACATGATTCAATATGTAAATTGATATAGCACAGGATGGATAAGATAATTTGTTAATTGTATATATCTATGTACACTTTTAGACATTGATAAGTTAAAAAAAAAAAATGTAATTAGCCCACAGCTAAAAGCATTACCATCCAGCTAGTGTTAGACATAAAAACTGTTCCTGTTTTCAGCTGTGTTCACCTGATAGCTAAAGGAATGCATCTCTTTCTCATCTGCTCTTAAAAAAACATTAAATGGGAGTGTATTGTGTTATGGTTTGCAGTCAAATTGTGATATTTGCCTCTTTCGACCGAAACACCAACACACTTCACTTCAGCAATATATTTTTGAGTACCAGGTTGCCTTCCCTCTTGATGCCTAATCACTTGGTCAGACTATACTGGTTTGTCTGTTACCAGAGCCACTGCGAAGAGGTGGAGTAGGGTCTGGTTTACTAATCTTGTCACAAAACATGAGCTATGATTCGCTGGCACTTTCAGCTCTGTTGATGTCAGATGTCTTGGCACTCCTCCCATTCAATGTTTAGCTGTAGCAGATAATCATTCAAACTTATTCATTCACTTTTCAGATGTTCCTATCCTTAGTGAGTAGAAAAGGTGATACTTTAATTTCCTTCATTATTACAGTTACTTATAGCACATAGCACACAGTGATCATCATTTAAATGATTTGTCATTAAAAATAAATTATTATTATAATATATATATTTTTGTAGAATGAAAAAGTAAACAATTTAGAATACTTTACTGTTTACATTATATAATTATGATTAATTACTCAGAACAGAATTATTATTATATTAAATTATTATATTAAATATTAATTATAAAGTAAATTATAACGATATTTTTTTTATTAAAAACGTTTTAATTGTTTCATAATATATAATATATATATATATATTATACAAATCATCTCTGAAAGACTTCTCCATCTGTGAAAACGACTGGCAACATCTGGCAAGTGATCGCACATCATGGAGAGCACGTATAAGGAACGGTATAACAACATTTGAGACTGTTCTTCTAAGACAGGACTTAGAAGAGAAGAGACTCATGAAAAAGGATGGTAAACCCTGTGGACCAGCGAGCCTGACCTGTTCATTATGTGACCGCGTGTGTTTGTCAAACATTGGTAGAATTAGCCACGAGAGAAGCTGTTCAGCAAAAACAATACCTCAAAAAATACGCAATAATAGCCTCCACTAGACCGTCTGACAAGACGAGCCATATATAAAGGGCCATATATATATATATATATATATACCTAATAACTATAACCTGCTTGTAAATCAAGACTTGTGTACAAAGATGCTAATGTTTATGTAGCTCTCTGGCCTGTCTACCTATAGCAGTGATTCCATACAATACTGTAAGTTGAGTTGAGTGGAAGAACTCACAACTTATTTATTCAAGCCACTCTCTTCTCCTTGGCAACAGAAACGGCGCCCTGTGGAATGCCATCGACTTCAAGATGTGTTATAAACACTCATTGGTGAATATTAAACACCAATGAAAACCTGCTAAACAAATATCAACATCACCTTGTGCGCATGTCTGAACACTTGTTTCCGACTTTCTTTCACGTTTTATTTCCGGTTGTTTGTATGGCAAAGATCAGTAGAACCGTTAGCGTCTTGTTCCAACGTAAGAAAGAAGTTTATTTAAACTTTTCATTTATTTATAGGCGGGTTTTCTTTTAAATATCTGAGTATTTAAATCTTGCTGTTAGGGAAGTAGTGGCATTTTACTGTTTGTTATGGTTTTCGGTCTTTTTTCGGGCGTGATAAAGGACTCGTGTATTGAATTAATAATTTTTAATATAAATTTATTTATGATAAATAATAGGTGGAATTTGTTTTCTTTTTTTGATTGCCCTGCTGGTGTTTACCGGTTGATTGTATTTTTTAATTCCCGTTGTTATCATCAATCTCTGGAGCAATTTAGTGAAAGTAATTGTGTTAATTTGATTTGATTTAGAGTTAGAGAATAATAAGAACAATAAAAAATAATGTTGTCATTTGTTTATGATGATTGATTATATTTAAACTATACTTTACTTTAACTTTAACTTAAATTAATTATACATTAATATTATAATTCAATAATCAATTCATAACATAGTAATGATGACTACATCATTATTCGTAGTAGTAGTTTTAGTAGTTTTATTTACTGCGACGGAGTATTTAATTTAAAATTATTATTAACATTACTACTACAGAGTTATGAGTGTGTAAGTGTGTAGACTACACAGATACGATACGGTAGGCTTCAGTTAAGTAGACAAAGTTGAGTAGGTAGTTACCTTTGGAGTTTTTAAAAAAAAAAGTTTGGTTGTTTCTGGGTCATTTATGATTATTTTGATTATATAATATTATACACACTCCACTCATCATATTAAATGATATATAATATATTACAATTAATTACACTTATTTACAGTACTACTTCTCAGTCTTCCGTAAATTAATAACGTAATAACGCATACATATATACTAACACTACCTACAGACTACAGTAACAGTATTAATTGATTTATTTGAGTATGTTACAGTGAGTGTACAGTGTACATACATGTACTACTAGTATTGACACTATCATCTATGTAATAATGATGACACTACAGTTTTGACTTCTACTGTAATGAGTTATAAAGAGTGCTACAATTTTTCCCTTTTATAGGTTTCAATGATCTGAATTCTTCTTCATTCAAGTTAATTTGATGACCATACTTTAAATTTAATTCTTTAATGATAAATTAAATTAATGTATAGTGAAGTAGTATTTTTAAATTAAAAGTGTTCCTTCACACTCACAACTCAGTTTGTGAACTGTCAGCATTTTTATATATTCAGCTGCCCTCCTAATTCTTATTGACTAAAGTGCTGTATTAGAGTACTTGACCATGAGACTAAAGTTTATGCATCCTTTCTTCCTTTTTAGTTAATTAAAGTCTCCATTCTCTATCTCTAGTGTCCTTTCATGCTGAAGACGGCACATAGGGCAGAATCTAAACCACAATCTCAAAAACAGAAACCTTGTGTGCCAAAGTGGCACATATTGCAGAGATCACTGCTCTAAAATATATGGCTCTGTTTCCATAACAGTCTCCATTACCCTATTCATTTTTATTTTAAATACTAAAATGAAACAATGTGCCATGGTCAGTATGGATGTTAATGTTAAGTTTCACATCAAAAATGATCACTAGATTAAAGTGTTCACACATATTAGAACCAACCTTAAATTTCTTATGTTATTTAAATGTCTATTCTATGTTAATTGCAGATGAAGAGTTTACATTTGTATTTTGTTGCTATATATTTTATGCATTTATTATATTAATTTTTTGTGAGATTGGTTATTTACACTTACAGCGTTACATGCAAGTATATTTTTGTGTCAAAGGTTTTGTTTTACCCTTTTATGTCCGTTGTATCAGTATTCTTGGGTTTGAACAAATTCATTTCAGTGATATAGTTAGCAGATCATCCTAATTGCACAATGGACAACTCCATAACTAAAAGTGCTCAGATTCCCTCTTCAGTATATCCCACAATGTGTAATGCCTGACATCCCCAGTTCTGTGTTGATTTATCTGTCTACCTGATATTACTATGCTTCTATGTAAGACTTATGAATGATAAAAGTATCCCATATCGCTGCGTCTACTGTTATTGGGGTTCTAATTGGTCTTCTATAGCTGAAAATTATTACATTAACTACTATCAAACATTTCATTCGTGCTGTCTAATTGCTTATTATAATGTGCTTTGCGGATCATTTTCCCTGCTCAATTCTGAATTTAAAACTTGATGTTGCTAATTATTGTAATTGTTTCAATATTTGCAGTTTTTGTGGAAAATGAAAGTGTAATTTAGTTCACTTTTCTGATAATGGATCTTGATAAATTGCTTATCATTTTAAAGATAAATGACTGCTATATGAAAAAATATAAATTTACACATCATGGTAGAACATTAGATAAAAGTGTAATTAACATACAGAGATACAATTATTTTTTTCTACATTAAATTCTGATGCTTTATAGTATAAATATAATACTTTTTTCTCATTTACATTATTCTTCAGTGTATCCAATAACAACATTTTTGTGTTATCGCTGTTGCTGCTAAAACATCAACTAGACAAAATTATTATTTATATCACTTTCTATATCGTGTTTCCAAACTTTAAATTTATTAATAGGTTTTGCTGCTATATATCATTACTATTATTTTTTTTTTATTATTACATTTGTCAAGTTAAATAAAATATACTGGTGAGAGTATTTGACTTTGATTCAGCCTTCTATAAATTAATTGAAATATTGTATGAAATCAGTGCTGCAGCATGTGAAATTCTATCATAATGAAATCAATAATTTTAAAGGCATTAGGTCATCATTCTCCCACTGTAGAACACACGCCTAAACACTTTTTCCTCTACTTTATCCTTGGTGATTTCTATAGAATTAAGTGCTAAATTGTAAATGTAGATTGTTTAATTCCATGTATTCTAATTTCTTTTCTCAAAATTAACTCCAGAACTACAGCTATAATGTGTACATTATTTGTATCTGTTTTCATGAGTTATTATATTTTCTCTTTATTATAGAAAAAGTTATATGCTTCTTCCCTCTTTTTAATTGAACTGTACACATTTAACTGTAAATTTAATTTCTTGTACTAAAAATGTGTGTGCACGTACATCTGTCTGGTGACTCATCTTGTCATCTGTTTTATGCATTTCAGACTGAATGGTAGTTTTATATTTTACTATGGGGAACTTAAACTTCCATCAGACAGAGCATGATCTACTCATAGCAAGAATCTAGATCACATACTTACACTGGATCACAATATCAGCTCAAGTTTACCTAACAGATTTAGTACCTTGGTAAGTTTGATAGTCAATCATTGATACACATATTTTATATTTTAATCTATTGGCTACATATAAATAAGCTAGGGATAAAGAGTGACCTTGTACCGCCTCTACAATTCAAAGATTCTCAGCTGTTTTCTGACAGACTTTTACAACTCATCATTAGAAACGTACTCCTGATCATAGATTTACAAATGGTAACAGAGAGAAATGACTTTGGCCCTCTCACCTCAATATTATGCTTCTTAGTGCCATGTTTTAACACTTTACAGCATTGTCCAGATGTAGATGACAAATGCAATAATATATGCTGGACAGCACAGAGGTTGAAAGACAATAGTAACTCATATTTAATCACATGCTTCATGGATCAATGAATCAGAGCTGATCTAGATTCTATTCAACCTCCTCGTGGTGGCCCTGGAAACAGACTAACCAGTTTTGTCTAGCTTGTAGAGAAGAAGAGGGATAGCAAACCCAGTGTCCAAGAAATATTCTGAAGTCTGATTGCTAAGGCCATGGATATCATTTCTTGCTATAAAACGTTGCAAATCACAACTACATTAATTTAACTCTCCTTTAAAGACAAGAAATGTTGAACAATCATCATATGTATTTATTTTAACTTAAAATGATTTTCTATCTTGTCTGTAATTTGTAGGCTAATATTTTTGTTCATTTTAAATATTGTAGACCTTGGGCTTACAAGAACAGACATCTGTTAACGTTCAGCTGTTCCATAATCCTTTTAACATAATGCCCTCGCGTCGACGAAGACGTGATCCTGGCAATAGTGAGGAAATTACGGCCAAGAAAAGCTGCTCTTATCAGTTAGTATGGTTTATGTTTGGTTACGTCTTACTGATTTTTTTATGATGAGGATGCCTCTTTAATTGCAATTTACTGTTTGTGTGTGTTTGCATATGATATGCACAGTTAAATGTATATTTAGTTTACTTCATTGCACAATGGACAACTCCATCATGTGCTATACCAGTTGGTATAGGTGATCATGTCCTTCCACAATTTTCTATACACAGTGCATAGTATAAATTCTTTTGTTGACTGTTTTCCCATCCATGACACCATTTTTTTTTGTCATCCGTGAACTTTCTTTCCCTGTATTTTGCCAGTTGTAGCCAGGTATTCCAATTTTCTTCTTCTCATGAGGTGCCCAAAAATGTTGATTGTTTCTTTCTGATGTTTTTTAGGAGCTCCCTTTTTGTGTTGGCCTCTTTGAGAATTTCATTCTTGGTCTTTTTAGCTTGGAACTCTCATCTTTCTTCTAAAAAATCTTTGTGGCCTCTAATCGTCTTTACATTAGTTTGTCTCTGTCCATGATTCGCTTGCATAGGTCAGAATTGGCTCTGTATAATACAAACAAACTCTTTCTCACTTCTATTGACATAGACTTGTTGCACAAGACGTTTTTCATTTTCTGAAATGCTGCTTTAGCTTGAGCTATTCTGCTTAATATATAACAAAGAGAACTCTACACCCATTGATATAACAAGAGGAGTAAGACAGGGATGCATCCTATCACCAAGCTTGTTCAATCTATACACTGAGCAAATCTATAAAAACATTATAGAGATGCCAGGCCTACAAATTAATGGAAAGATAATCAATAACCTAAGATATGCTGACGATACTATACTACTAGCAGAAAATCCTAAAGATCTACAACAATTACTTAATGAAATAAACATGACAAGCAAAAAATATGGACTAGATATGAATATCAAAAAGACTAAAACTATGATCATAAACAAAGAAAATACTCAAAACCCACAAGTGGATATCAAAATTGAAGGAATAGAACCTGGAGACAGTTCAGAACTACAACTACCTTGGACATACTATAACCAGTGATGGAAAACGTACTACTGAAATAAACAAAAGAATCATCATCATCATGTACCGGGCCTACTGGTGTAGGTGATCATGTCTCTCCACAACTTTCGATCTCGGCAGCTATTTATAATTTCTGTTGTTGACCTTCTGCCAAGCCATTCTCTTAAGCTGTCTGTTATTTTTTCTCTTTGCTTCCCTCTATCTCTCTGTCCCTCAATTTTTCCAGTTGTTACAATATATTCAAGTTGTTCTCTTCTCATTACATGGCAAAAAAATGATGATTGTTTCTTCCTAATATAGGAAATTAGCTCTCTTTTTGCTTTGACCTCTCTCAGAACATCATTACTCTTCTTAGCTGTCCATGGTACTCTCAACATTCTTCTGTAAAACCACATTTCTACAGACTCCAGTGATTTTATTGTCTGTTGTCCTATCGTCCATGATTCACATCCATATGTTAAGACTGGCTCTACGTAACATTTAAGAACTCTTTTTCTTGTTTCTATTGTCAAAATGAATTGCATAGTATCTTCCTCATTTTTTGGAAAGCTGCTTTTGCCTGAGCCATTCTGCAACTCACCTCTTTTGTACATCTTCCGTCTGAGGTTAACAAAGTTCACAAATATTTAAATTCATTTACCTGTTTTAATATTGTTCCACTTGTCTTTATTTTGCACTGAGGTGATGTTTTTTTCTTTGTTGTTACCATTACCTCTGTCTTTTTGCTATTAAGGCTGAGTCCTTTATTTTTGCTTTCTTTCACTATAATGTCCAACATTTCTTGTAACTCATTTTCACTCTTAGCGATTAAGACTGTATCATCAGCATACCTTAGATTATTTATATTATGACCTTCAATTGTTATTCCATGCATGTCCCTTATGGATTTTAAAATAATCTCACAATAAATATTAAACAAATCTGGTGACAGCACACAACCTTGTCTAACACCCTGTTTTATTTGTTGAAAAATTCCCAAGTGGTTTCCAGTTCTTATGGCCGCTGTTTGTTGCCAATACATGTTCTTTATTATTCTTAGATCTTTGCTGTCTAGAGCGTTTATGCTTTCTAAAATGTTGATTATTTCTTGGTGCATTACTTTGTCAAATGCCTTGGTGTAATCTATGAAACATAGGTATAGATCTGTTTTCACCTCTATGGCTCTTTCTACTAAAGATCTTATGATATAAATGGCATTGCTTGTTCCTTTATCTCTAACAAAACCACACTGTTCATCGCTAATTTCTGGACTGATTTTGTTTCACACTCTTCGCATGATGATTCTTAGTAATATCTTAGTCATATGACTCATATAGCTTATTGAGCGATGGTCATGCATTCAAAAGAATAGGAATGGCAAAAAGTAATTTTAATGTCATGAAGAACATACTAAGAATAGCAAATGTTACATCTTATGAACATTCCTGTATGGTGCAGAAAAATTGACATTAGACAAGAAAACAGAACAGAGAATTGAAGCCTTTGAAATGTGGATTTATAGAAGAATAGGTAGAATTGGATGGAAGGAAAAGAGAACAAACGATGAAGTATTAAACGAACTAAAAATGAAAAGAGAACTACTAAGCACAATTCAAACAAGGCAAATGCAATTTTTGGGTCATGTTAAAAGACACAACAGCCTACTAAAAGTAATCCTGGAGGGGAAAATACAAGGTAAAAGAGGCATGGGCAGACCAAGACTAACATGGACAAGTAACATCAAAAGATGGACAAATCAGCCTATGACAACCTGCACCATCAAAGCAAGAGACAGAGCAGAATGGCGCCCCATGATAGCCAACCTTCGTTGCGGAGATGGCACTCGATGATGATGATTCTGCTTTTTATTTCTGTTATGCATCTTCCATCATGTGTTATTGTGTCCAACAAGTATTTGATGCTCTGCACTTGTTTCAGATTTGTCCCTCTTATTTTTGTGTTGCATGGTGGTGATGATTGTTTCTTTGATATGACCATTATATTAAGATTATGTAACCCGTATATTGCAGATTGTTTACATTGTGACCATTCACTTCAATTTCTTTTTTTGTTTGCTATTTATCTCATAATATTTTTTTGCTGTAAAGTGAGAACAAATCAGGTGACAGATCACAGCCTTGTCTAATTCCTTGTTTTATGTATTGGGACTATCCTGTTTGGTTGTCATGTCTTATGGCTGCTGTTTGTTTGCCATTGCATGTTAGATATCTCCATAGTTCTCAAATACCCATGACAGCCTTTCCCCCCGTGTGCAAACACTGAAGATGTTTTCAATTTAGATACATGGACTCCTCAGCACCGTGAAGATCTAGGAAGTGGTTATTATGAAGGTTTTTATCTCTTAACAATTTTGGCCCAGGTAGTGCCCATATTTGGCCAGTTCTTTTCAACTCTTAACTGCCAAAAGTTCTCTAATGTGCACTTAGGAATTTGGACCTTGCTACACGGAGATTTAGGGAGGGTAAAGAAATAGACAAATCCGTAGATTCAAATAGAAAATTCAATGTGTGAAGTTTGTTTGTGCATATCTCTCTCTCTCTCTCTCTCTCTCTCTCTCTCTCTCTCTCTCTCTCTCTCTCTCTCTCTCTCTGTCTGTAATGCAGGAATGCCATTTACTTTTGCTATTTCTTAAAATTATTAACTCAATTTTGCCCTTGGTTCATTTTGTCATCATTGTTGCCACATTGCTTTATATATATATATATATATATATATGTATGTATGTATCAATATTTGGTGAATCAAAATGTCATTGTACTCCTTATAGGAGCATACCGAGGCCTCAAACAAAGGTCTCTTTGTCTATTCCAATCTTTGGATATTTTCTGTCTCCTTCTGCCTATGTACTTGCAATGAGGGTTTCCGTGCCTTCATGTCTTCCAGGGTCTTCCTGATTTTCATTTTCTCTGTATGTCCGATGACAGTTATGTCAATATTTAAATGACAGATCTGACTGTAAAATTAACAAAGCAAATTTATTTAATGGGAGTCTTTCTTGTTTCTCTTGCATCCTTTAACTAGTTTAATTTCAAAAAGTTGTGCTGCCATTTCTTATAATTTTTCTCACTGTGTAATAGTCTTCTGTCAGATGTTCCTATTATTTTTAGATTTCAGTTTTTGTCTGCCTCTTGCCTTTTGTGAATGTCCCATACATATTTGATTGAGGGTGTTTTTATTTTCCATTATTTTATCTTGTCTCACCCACCTTAAGCTTCTAATAGTTCACTTGATGATTAAACCTAGAAGCCACAAGACATTTGAGTTTATTACTTTGTCCTGCCAAGTGGTGTTGATTGTATTTCTAAGCATTCCACAAGAAACAGTTTAGTCTTTCACGTCAAATCATAAACATTAATAGTTGCAATGTTTTATTTTGTCTGAAGTAACTAATCTAGTTCAGTGTTTCTTACTTTCTGTTTTCTTTCCTTATGTTTTTTGTTGTATTGTTATATTTCCAAAGACTTATACATGATTTCTGCTACAGTTTGTTCATAATCATATTTTCATTTATAAGAAATATATTAGTCAACATTTATTATCCAGTTGTATTCTATTTTTGTACAAATTTAGACCCAGAAGAGAAACTCCCACAGAATTTAATAAGAAACGATGTTCTGCTTGGTTCTATGAATATACAGGTAAGAATTTCATACCAAAGTTGAATATTTTTTATGTAAGTAATGGTCATATAGTATATCAATATGATTATGTATCAGAGGATAATTGTAGAGACTTTGCAGAGTCCATGCCTCAACATGTATAGATATATAGGGTTTTTTAGTCAAGTCCCCATTTATGGATGAACTGATTGTAGTTTACCAGTACTCTTTCTCTCTCTTTTTTTTCCATATTAAAGAGGTTTTTGTTCATGCTATGTCTTTTCCTCTTCACCAGAAAGAAGCTTGCCATCCTCTCCATAGTATCCCAGCAGTTTCTGTTGTGCTGGGTTTGACATTGCATTTCAGTACTTCTTGCTACACAACCAGGATCTTCTATTTTTATGTTGTGCTGGGTTTGACATTGAATTTCAGTACTTCTTGCTACACAACCAGGATCTTCTATTTTTATGTTGTGCTGGGTTTGACATTGAATTTCAGTACTTCATGCTACACAACCAGGATCTTCTATTTTTATGTTGTGCTGGGTTTGACATTGCATTTCAGTACTTCTTGCTACACAACCAGGATCTTCTATTTTTATGTTGTGCTGGGTTTGACATTGAATTTCAGTACTTCTTGCTACACAACCAGGATCTTCTATTTTTATATTGTGTTTGGTTTGACATTGAAGTTCAGTACTTCTTGCTGCTCAGCTAAGATCTTTTATTTTTATATTGTCCTGTATTAATGTAACCGCTGACTGACTATCTTATAATCGAGAGGACGAACATTAATTGAGAAAGACGATGTAATCGGAAGGACAATAGTTGACATCAGCCTCAATGCCAGAATGAAATGTCGATTTAGCTCAAATATGATCATGCCAATCATTCCATATCACTGCTTGCACCAAATAATGTGATCGCCTGAAAAACCCGACCTTAATTACGTGTAGACTGGCGCCACTAAATGACAAGAGGCAGCTGCTTGACCTCTCCAGAGTAACCACCTTTATCCTTGACTCTAGTACTCTATGGACACTATGGAACACCTTTATGCACAGACAAGTGTGTGCATGTTCTAGTTCCTGTGAATGTTCTGATTCTGCCGGCTAGGGTTCAGGCCCCCCCCCCCCAATCAATCTGGACTGAGCTTGCTACCCTGGACTCGACATTCTGTAGTCAGATTAACGGCCGTCTACTTGACTGATGAATGCTGTAGCTCCGGACTGGCTAGGACACTCTCTTCACGTCCCTCATGATCATATAACAATGTACTTCGTGCTGTTCTTGATACTGTCTCCTCCGGTGTCAGAGGGCCATATCTGGGGCGCCCCCACACAGGTATCGTCGTCGCTAATCCACAGACAGACAAAATACTCACGAGGTTCAACTAATCAACTGAACTCCAATGTTAAAACAACAATGCTGTTTATTCATGAATCGTCACTCATGAACAATAAGTTGTACATCAGCTCATACTCTCGTTCTCAACTGCTCAGCATACACAATTAATGTCATACATGAGGCTCCCATGCGCCCCAATTTCTCTCGTTCTGTCAATTGAACACATTACTGTAACGTGGCTGGATCAACTCCTAGCGCCACTTAGTCTATTTGTCTTAGGCTTAATCTATAGCATCTGCTCTCATCTCGAGTAGTACCTAAGTCACAAGTTACCAGCATCAACTACTAGTTTCATAGCTCACTGGAACTTTAAACACTACACTGCTGAGGTTGTTAACAATTTCCTCCCAAATGAAATACAGTTCAGTTCTATTCGAATCTACTCTAGTACTACACTTTGTGACTAACACTGTGAATTATGTGAGCTGTGTCTCGCTCCACTGTCACACTATCTTCTAAAAAGTCACTATCTCCCGTACCTAACATGCTTACTCAACGGTACCGGCCCAACTAATAAGCCGTCTGCCTCGAGTGATTGTTGTATCTAGACTGATTTCTAACTTGTGGTTTGTCACCGAACCTTTTCCTCCAGCCAATCATAACCCGGTTTACATTCTCCTCTCTCTCCTGATTGCTTTTCATGTGAGCTCAATGTTTTCTACTTGAGTGAACTCTTATCACTTTTCCCCGTGGACTCTACCACACACTCCCATATTGTCATACACTCAGTAATCGCTGCTACATTAACACATTCTGCACCAAGAGCCAGAAAATTGGCTCTAGTTACCAACATGTTAAATCCTAGAGCCAGTTTTTGCAGCTCCTGATTTATTAGACATTTTCTGTGCTAGTTCCACTTCAAATTTGTTAGGACAAACAACCATTTTATTTAACCTCTTTTCCACTTTTCAAAGCAAATTGTCTGAACAAACTGTTTGTTTTAGATTAGTTTTCATTGATTTTATAGCTGTCACTTCGTAGTACATAAACACTGTTTTGAAAATGGAAGCTAGTCCTTTTAGAAATAGTTGAGCAATGTTTTTCTGCTAAGAAAGCCATGGGTATGGTACTTGAGTGAATCAATAAATATAGATGATGATGATGAACTGACTGTCTTGGTTATTATCAGTTGACAAATATAATAAGACAAGTGAATATAATAAGGCAAATGAAGAGGATACTACTAGTGCTAGTGAAAGTAAAAGTGAAGATGATACGGATTTGCGTGGTTCAACAATTGATCACTTTTGGAACAAGATTTAAGTGCATTTTCAAGTTATTCATGTAAAATTATGAACAATTGGATGCAAATATTTATTAAATACTTCCATGAACATGGGTACACTATTTGGATTTTGCAAACCTAAAATTAGTTACCTAAGTAAAGAACTTTACTTTTTATGAGTAAAACATTGTCTCCTTCCCCCAGCATATATTTAAGTCCAGCAAATGTATCTTTAAGTTATTCATCCTTAAAGAAAATGTTCTCTCTTTTCAATGATGTATAATACAGTGGTCGTTATTCTTGTTTGTGGTCATTAAAAGTGAGGTTATCAAGTGAATAATACAGTGGTCGTTATTCTTGTTTGTGGTTATTAAAAGTGAGGCTATCAAGTGAATAAGATGTGTGAAAAATAAATGCACAAAAAAAAAACAGTCATACCAGTGTTTTAATCCACTTTGTTAGGGAATGTGGTAACTCTAATGATTCAGGTCTTTTTCTGTTTTTACTATTTGCTCTCCAGCACCAGACAGATGTGGGTAAGCTGTAATAAAGAAGTTGTTAGTTCTTCTCCAGTAATCGTCTTTTGTTATATGTCTTGACTAGCAATGATCATGAACAGCACTTGAGGTCCTCTCTGGTTCCACATAGTTTGTTATGCAGGTCTGCTTCTGTAAGCCAAACTTTTGTTCTCTGATTCCACATAGTTTGTTGTAGAGGTCTGCTTCTGTATGTCAAACGTTTGTTCTCTGGTTCCACATAGTTTGTTATGCAGGTCTGCTTCTGTAAGCCAAACTTTTGTTCTCTGGTTCCACATAGTTTGTTGTAGAGGTCTGCTTCTGTATGTCAAACGTTTGTTCTCTGGTTCCACATAGTTTGTTATGCAGGTCTGCTTCTGTAAGCCAAACTTTTGTTCTCTGGTTCCACATAGTTTGTTGTAGAGGTCTGCTTCTGTATGTCAAACGTTTGTTCTCTGGTCCCACATAGTTTACTGTGCAGGTGTACTTCTGTAGGCCAAACTTTTTTTCTCCAGTTGTTGAAGTCAGTACTGTCATGTAGTTTGTGCTTCTAAATCAGCCTGGGTGTTTGTCAGTTGCAGATGAGACCCCTTTGGTGAAGGTGTACTCTGAGGTCACAGTACCCAGCTTTAAAGTCTAAAGATCTTCATTTTTTTAGCATGCCTACATTGTCTTGTGCTGGGTTGTATTCTCTGTTCTGTTCTTTCCATAACATTTTCATTATATATTTTAAGAGTGTCTTTACTTCTTTAATGTTCTAGGAGGGCTGGGCTGTTGAATGTTTCCTGTATTTGCAAGTTAATCTGCCCTTTCATTTCCAAGTATGCTGTATGTGATTAGTGGGCTGGGCTGTTGAAGGTTTCCCGTATTTGCAAGTTAATCTGCCCTTTCAAAGTATGCTGTATGTGATTAGTGGGCTGAGCTGTTGAATGTTTCCTGTCTTTGCAAGTTAATCTGCCCTTTCATTTCCAAGTATGCTGTATGTGATTAGTGGGCTGAGCTGTTGAATGTTTCCTGTCTTTGCAAGTTAATCTGCCCTTTCATTTCCAAGTATGCTGTATGTGATTGGTGAGCTGGTTTATTAAGGACAAGAGGTCAGGTTCAGCTCCTTCTGCCAACAGTTTTCTATATTTCAACCAGCCTTAAATGCCTGCTGGAAATGGGAAATAATGATGGCCTTTCATTGTGCTGCACACATTACCCAAAATGCATCGGTGGTCAATATGAGCAGTAACACCATCCACCACACTTGAGGCATAAATGTATTCTTTCTGTTTCTTCTTTCTACTCAAAAATACTTCTTGTTTAATATAATTTTGTGCTTGAAATTGTTCTGGTAATAAACATCTTGTCACCCACGATTCTCTGATCTTAATTTGTACTGACAGCTCCCAATGAAGTAACACTTGGTCCTGAGGGCATGGAGAAGTTTTGTGAAGACATCGGAGTTGAGCCAGAAAATGTAAGTTAGCCAAGGGGATACATTTAAGCACTTTTTAAAGAAATAAAGAAAATGCTATGTTTGATAGAACTAAAATTACACTTGATGTGTAGGTTTGTCTAAAAACTCTCCTTAAAGGCACTGCATCATAGATCAAAAGTTAAATAAAGAAATGAAAAGTTTCGAAAGAACATTACAGATTTAGCTACAATGTTAAAAATTAAACTCTTCAAAAATAAACTGAAGTGGGACAGTTAGGAAGTGAATGATTATATGAAAGATGAATGATAAGTGAAGAAAGGAAAGATAAAATTGTTTGAAAGAGAAAAATAGATGGAATAAAATTTTAATTAACAAATGTTTGTGGAAATAATTTATTCTTACGATGTTTGGTCCTAGTGGTAATGCAGAACATGATAGTCATTTAATAAGCGCGCAAGATAAAGGTTTTTGAAAGAAAATTGTAATTTCCAACAAATGCTTTTTATCGTGGCAAATGAGGACAAAAGTTAGCTTAACTTCATAATGGTTCCTCAGACCGGCCATGCGCTAATCTTACGGTCTGCTGTTTGATGTGAAATGGGGATGATTTGACGACTAACTATGTGTCTACATGTTTGGAATTCATCAAGTGCTACGACAATCATCATTTTCAAGACGTGAATTACCAGTATATGGGGAGAGGCGGCTGAAACAAATGAAAGCTATGAATGAAAAGTGTTCCTTGTTGCAGTTTCCTCATATTCCAAGTCACATGTCTGTGTTAGTCACCTCTAGTGACTCAGGCAGATGGTGCTCGTAAACCTGAGAGGGCCGACCATCTAAGGGCAGAATCCCCCTACAGAAAAGATCATCTGCTGCCTTGCAGGAAGATTGGGGACAATCAAAGGCTAAGGAAAGCAAACCTGAACAAAATGCTGGCTGAAATCGGATGCACTGGGCCACTGGCGCAGAACACAGTGCAACGTTTTAACAGGTATTCAAGCGGAGTGGATCTAACAGGCTTAAACAGACAGCTGTCTTCATGCGGGAGTCTGGAGTCCTACTCTGATTGAGTCCTGATCGCAGAGAGAGAGAGAACTGGTGTGAAACTGAAATAGAAACTAACAAAATGATTGTTCATATTTTAGCTCAGTAATATCTGACTCATTTGTAATTGGAAGTCTTTGATTTTGATGTGCTAGTTCAATTTTTGCTGACTCTGTTATAGACTTTAATAGTCTGAGGCTGAAACATTGTTATTATTTTACTTGTGACATATTTATATTGAACATCTTCTCTGTGTACATAGAGTAAATGTGTTTCTGATTTGGCTTTATTATTTAAGCCAGCCAATTGTACTTAATAACCATAAACACAAAGGCTTAGAAATTTGAAATAACAAAAATGTTTATTTTTGGTATGTTTGTGTAATTTTTTTTTATTAGATAGAATGTCTGTCTTGATAATCTTGGTATCATGTTACATAATTTGTTTCATTCTGTTCCTAAAATGTGACTTAGTTTAATTCTGTTTGCTCCTTGAACAAACAAGTTGGATAAACATCAGCAGGGCTAAACCCCCAACTTCAAGTTAATCCCTTAACTTATGACTGACATAGCAGGTCGGTAAGGGATAAATGTTTTATGCTCCTAGAAATAACAGTAGATGGAGATAGATAAATATAAAGTAGCAACGATCAATATATGCAGAATAAAAAAATAAAGAAGTTGAACTTAATAGAAGAAATTACACAAAGGAAAATTTAAATACTATGATTAGCGGGCACCAGAGTAAAAGGACAACAGATAAAGAAAGCACACATGAACTACACTATAATATTCTCGAGTCGGCAAAACAGAAAGAGCAACACACAGTAGGTTTTATCATCACCCAGAACAAGCAAAGAACATTCTAAAAATAAAATACCATTCAGAAAGAATTATTACATTTAGACTACTAGAAGACGATCGAAAAACAACTTACATACAAATCTTAGCACCATGCAACAACAAGGAAAAAGACAGCGAAGAATTCTATGACACATTAAATGAAATTATTAACAAGATTGGCAAAAGCAACGAAATGTTAGTGATGGGAGATTTCAGTGGAAGGCTTGGGAAACGCAACAGTGAGAACAGATATCTTGGGACCCTTTGGTGATAAGAGACAGCTGAAATAAACGAAGATGGAACCAGACTGCTGAAAATATGTAATCAAAATGATTTATTTATCACTAACACATTTTTCAAACACAGAGAGTCGCAATTATACACCTGGTACAAGTGGAATGACACAATATGCAGAAGCCAGATAGATCCTAACAAGAAAAGAGTAACCGACAGTAGAGCAATCCCTAATATCACAGATGACACGGATCACAAGATGGTTATGATCACACTTAGACAGCCAAAAATAAAGAGAATATACGAAGACGAACAAAAAAGAACAGTTATTACAACATAACAAAAATAAAACAATTAAAAGATCAAGATTCAAAGAAAACCCTAGAAGAAAAACTAACAGAGGAATTCAAGAACCTCCCCAACGAAGTAAGTACAGTAGAAGAAGAGTGGAAGCAATTTAAGGAAACAGTAACCATCTCTAAAACAGTTTGTAGAACAAAGCTAAGAACAAAAGAAGGGGAAAAAGAGGTCCCCGTGGTGGAACAAAACAATCAGAGATGCAATTAAAGAAAAGAAGAAACTGTTTAAAAATTGGAGGGAGAATAAGAATCAAGAAAAATATGCCTTAGTTTGAAAAAGTTAAAATTTTGATCAAAGAAGCTAAGAAAAAGAATTGGACAGAATTCAGACAAATTATGAGCAGGGACTTCAAGACAGCCACAAGAGATTTCTACTAAGCAGTAAAAGCCACAAGAGCGAGAAAAGAAAACCATGATCCTACTAAGCTCATAAATAACAAAGACGGATAGTCAATATCAAATAACCAACATATGCAACAGAGATGGAAATGTTAAACATGACAACAACTGCCAACAAGACAATAAACGCCACACAAGAATGCACAAATACTGAACCCAACATCATGACAGAGGAAATCGAAGAAGTAATCAAATATGCACCAAGAAATAAAGCACCGGGGATAGATAACATACCAATAGAATTAATATATATTATATAGATATTTGCAGGAGAAACAGGAGTAAATGGCTGCACAGAATATTTAATGCAGCATGGCACCAACAAAAAGCCCCAGAAGACTGGCACCAGGCAATCATCATACCAATATGGAAAAAGAAAGGTAGCAAAAGAGACTGCAATTAATATAGAGGTATATCTTTTCTCAGCCATGTAGGAAAGCTATACGCCAAGATCGTGGAAAAAAGGCTGAGACCAATAATAGAACTACAGTTAAACGATTCTCAAATGGGGTTTCAAAAAACAGAGGATGTGCTGACACTCTATTCACCTTAAAACAGTTTGCAGAAAAAACGACAGAACACAATCAAAATTTATACATAGCTTTCATTTACCAGGAAAAAGCATTCGACAGAGTAAACACAGAACAACTGTGGGAGATACTAACAACATACGGAGTAAGCCAACATCTAACCAACCTAGTTAAAAGTCTCTACATGAACAGCAGCAGTCTACACATACCACTTCGAAGTTAAATCAGATGTAAGACGGGTGCGTACAATCCCCCCTACTGTTTATTACATACATGGACTATATATGCAAGTTAGCCAACCCATCAGAGACAGAAGATCAACAAGCTTTTATTTGCAGACAATCAGACACTAATACATTAAAAGATGGAAGACCTACAAGAACACTTAAATTGACTCGACAGCACAGGCACAAAATACAACATGAAAATCAACATCAACAAAACAGAATTCATGAATGTCACCAAAAATAAACAGAACATCAACATAACTATAGAAGGCAGGCAACTAAAACAAGTAGAGGAATTCAAATACCTAGGAAGTTTAGTGACAAACGATAATTTACAAACAGCAGAGATAGACTCAAGATGCATCAAAGCTTGTCAAATCATTGGACAGTTACCACCACTATTGTCCAACAAGAAATAATTCTAGATGCAAAACGGGCAAGCAATACAATCTTCATCCCAACGTTGTGCTACCACTGCCAGTCCTGGACCCTAGATGCAAGAACAATAAGAAAATTAACCTCTACTGAGATGAAATGTGTCAGACGAATGACAGGAAACAGTCTGAGAGATAAGATCAGAAATGAAGAACCGAGAAAACAGCTAGGAATAGCCCCTGCCATGGAATATATAAAGAAACAACATATATATTGGTTTGGCCACGTGACAAGGCAAAAAGATCACAACACAGCGAGCCCTCAAAAAACGTTGCGAGAATACCAGACCCAAGGGTCAACCACGAAAACGATGGATTGATGGAATACTAGAAGCACTAGGAAACATAGCAGCAGAGGCGAATAGAAGAGCAAAAGACCGCAAATTATATCTCCCCTCGACACTGAAAGGCAAACGAGGAAGGAAAGAAGAAGAAGATATTTATATATAAATATATATTTATGTGTTTTTATAAAATATAGTAAAAAATTATTTTGAGAAATGTCAACAGGACACTGTTGTAGGGACGCTGCTGGTAGTAAACAACTTGACACGTGTGGTATGTTTTCTGCTTATATTCAGATTGTCATGCTAGTGCTTGCCTTCAAACTTGATGCCAAAAACCTTGGATTTTTCACCTTTGATGAGTGGATGAAGGGAATGACAGAATTACAGTAAGTATTGATTGCCAGGGACAGAAACAAAGTCCATACCTGTATTACCATCAAATTCAGTAATTAAAATATAGTAAATATGTAAAGAGAAGGTAGAAAGAGTGATATTTATACTCTAATATATATATTTTTTTTCATTCCATGCAAATGGAAGCTATATTTTATTTTTGGTCTTTAAACAATTCTCGCTGCATTGTATCTCCAATCATTTTTGCATCTTTCTAATAGTGGATCATTTACACTCACTCTCACATATCCTAGAAACTGTGTCTACAAGACATGAACATCAGAGAGACCTGGAGAATACATCTGTCCTTCAATATCAGCCAGCCTAAGATTGTATTTCATAGGAACTTCAAGATTTAGGGTAAAGATTCTGAAACTTCGTTTCCACACAAGAGAACTGCTTCAAAGTCAATAGGTCCTGATACCTTGTGTGGTATTTATTCTATTTCAACCTCCTCCAGTAGAATCCTTTGACTCTTTGATTGTGGATTCCAAGGTAGAACCATTACTGTCCCTTCCCTGTTACATAAAGTTAGCATGCACTGTGTCACACAATGATTCTTGTCCTAAAGGAACACACTGACTAATAGACTTGCTACATTAACAACAAAGGTAGTGTTACTGTGACTCCAATTTGTCTTTGAGTCCCAGTCTCATGCATGAATTAACTTATCATAACCACATACTTGTGTTTGTTATGAGATGTGCATTCCCATGAGTTGGAGTGTGAACAGAGAGATTACCTATTTATAATAATAGATTTACTATTAGGATTTCATTATAAAGCTCCACTTTATCAACATAATATCCGTTCTTGTACACTGTATTATTGAGTGACAGTTGTGATAGCTCACTAGTTAATGAACTGAACTACTAAGGACAAGAGATTGGGTTCGATCCTAATCAACAGTTTTCAGGTTCACCTAGCTTTAAATTGGAGCCGCGATCGCTCAGTGGTTAGTGAACTGGACTACAAGGGATAGGGTTCGATTCCAACTGACGGCTTCCGGGTTCACCCAGCCTTAAATGGGTAGCGGATTTTTTTCCTGGGAAAGTGAGCGGCACGGGCGTAATACCGACCACATTACCCAAAAATCACATGCTGAAGGTCTGTAAAATTTATGGTCACTAACACCATATTCCCTATACGCCGCTTGACGTGATGTGGGTTTTTACTTTACTTTACAGCTTTAAATTGGTGTCTGTTTTTTTCTGGGAAGAAAAGAAGCATGGGCACTGACCATATTGCCCCAAAATTCATGTGCTGAATGTCTATTTTAAAAAATGACACTAGTATCATATTCCCTATTGGTTATGGAAGGCCTCGGTTTCACTGCAAACGAATTAAAATCCACAACTGCTCAACCGCCCGTGCCAGTGAATCATCCGAATTACTAACACATCTCCAAACAAAGAAAGGTAACTGTAGTCCCCATCGTAGCAGTCTCAGCACACGCCAAAAGACATAACGCGCAGAAAGTGAACACAGCCAACTGTTCCCTGTCATACGATATCATCATTCATCGTAAACAAGCGGGATATCAAAACGGATGAGACACACAGCTCACGGTGTGCACAGAGCACTTAACTCAGTAGCTCCTGCAACAAGCCGGACTTGGAATATGAGGAATCTGCAAGAAGGTACACTTTTCAGACACAGCCTTCAATGGTTCCTGCCGCCTATCCACCATATACCATGGAAGTTCGCGTCCTCCCAAAATGATGACCGTCGTAGCACTTGATGATGTTAGGCCATCATTGATGACTCCAATTCCAAGTGATCTTCACTGATTCACTCTTGGATGTGAATGTGTAGTTTACACAAGAGGAGAAGTTTTCAACTACAGTGATCCCATTTAAGCAATTCTGTTATAGGAAGGCAAGTCTCCTTTATAGCAGCAGAACTTGATGTTCTCTGCTCCCTTCTTGTAGCTGTTACCACACGATTCTGATGTCTCATTAACTTGGACATCATTCAAGAACAATGTCAGATTAACATTCCATAGATCTGGCTCTGCTGATGAAGTGCTTGGTGCAACAGTTGTATCAATCATACAGGAGGCTCCTGGTATGTGGTCATTAATATCACAGACGGCATATGATGTTGTTATATTAAGTATTTCTTTCTGGGGTGTAAATATGTGGCACACACATGGAGAGTGGTTTGTGGTCACAGTAATTCCATTAAAGGCAATTCTAGGGTAGCATGGCATAGCTGTTTCAGAACAGCACAATCCTATGATGTTTTCTGTGTTCGCTATAAAGCTGCTGCTGCTACACAATCCTGACCAATTATAGGTGTGGACATTATTCACTTGCAATGACAAAACTGCTTTGTTTACATCATAAACCTCTGGAAGCGAATCATTTATGGGACTAATAGTACAATTTATTCTTCCATCGGGGATATCTTCCTTGAGTCCCCAAAAATGTCTTTGGTTAAAAAGCACATATGCTTTTGAGTTAAACACAAAATGAGCCCACTTCATAGATTCAAAATGATCCTTGCCAATGCCATCCGTTTGCACAAGTTAGGTCCTTAGCTACCAAATTAAAGACTTTATCTACAGCGAAGGTTAACGAACTGAACAAACATTTATGTTCAAACCCTTGAATACATTTTCAAAAATCTGCCAACTCGCTGCAATAACATATATCGTGGTGTTCAAAGTAAACATTGCTTAGTCCATGGCTCGAATATAAATAAGCTCATATTCCCTATATGCTGCATGTGTAACTAGCCTAATGAGTAACATTCTATATATAATAGGACAGAAAGTTCTTGGCACAATCAGCCTTTTTGTAAAAAAGATATCTTATAGCAATAATGTCTTTTGGAAGTGGAGTGTAGGACTTCTTTCTTACCCTGACCAAGGAGTAGGTCAAATTTTTGGGGGTTAACTGGAATAGTGGAGACAAATTTTTCAAACAAACCTTCTTATAGGTACAAGGCTGTCTCTTCAGAACAGGTGCAGGTACTCTCAATTATACGAATATATATTTGTACTTTTCCCAGAAAATATGCCAAGTTGAAGTAGGAGCCTTCCATTTCACTGTAGCAGTGCTATGGGATATTGTTGTGTTTTATTTCCCATTAGAATTTAGTAAATTTTGTTATTTTTAAAATATGCTTTTATCTAAATACTCAGTTAATGTGATATATGTTGTTGCAATACAATGATTTGCATATTGTTTATAATTGCAGATGTGACACAGTAGAGAAACTTCAGAACAGATTTGACTACCTCAGGGCTCTGCTGAATGACCCAGCACTCTTTAAAAACATCTACAGATTTGCATTTGATTTTGCCAGGGTAAGATCATCTTGTGTTACCATGTCAATTAGATGGTGATTTATGAAGATCTGTAGGATGCATTGAGAGCATTGGTAACAAGAGTGTTGACTTGACAGTAAAGTGATTGTGATTCAATCTCACCATAACCACCATCCAGTCAGCCCAGCTGAATAAATGAAAAGTTCACTGATTTGGAGAAAGTATTAAGGAGTTCATTCATTGGGTATTTTTGAGCGCCATTTTACTCTGCCTTTTGTTATCATAGGTTCACCTGTTCATCTTTTGATGTTATCAGTCCACTTTAGTCTTGGTCTGCCTCTGCGTTGACTATCTTGTGCCTTCCCTTCCAAGATAACTTTTAGTTACATTTTCAAATGTCCCAAAAATTTCAGTTGTCTTTTTTGACTTGTGTTAAATGGGTTTTTTTTTTTTTCATTTTCAGCTGATACAGAACTTCCTTGTTTGCCTGCTTTTCCTTCCACCCAATTCTCATTTTTCTGTAGATTCACGTTTTAAAGGCTTCAATTTTCTGCTCTGTTTTCTTATTTAATGCCCATATTTTGCACCATATAGGAATGTTTAGTAGATATAACTTTTTACTAGATATTACTTTTTCTTAGTTTTAGTGTCCAAAGAGTATTTTGTTACAATTGTGAAGCTTGTATCATTTTCATGTTAAATTTCAGGACAAAGACCAAAGATGTATGGACATAGAAACAGCTAAAGCCATGCTGTCACTAGTGCTAGGCAAGAGCTGGTCTCTTTTCCCTTCCTTTCATCAGTTTTTAGAGGTAAGGATTTCCTCTTGGTTAATTTGTTATTCTTCTTCAGGTAGCCAGTCTGAATGTTTATGGCACTGATACCCTCGTTCTAGAATCTTGAACTTGAGGAGGTCAATGTGGCCCACACCCACTTTCCAGGAAGAGAAACTTTACGGAACATCCAGAGTCCTAGTCTGAATGAGCCATGATCACAGAATAAAAATAAATATTGGAATAACTGCAGTTTAAAAAAAGTAATTGAAACAATTAAGATCATAACCAAGACAATCAGTAAGATTATGTACGTGATGTATAGCCCTTTTTTTGTGAAAGCTTGTTGCTATTTATTATTTTTCTTGATTTTGAGGGACACCGATCATAAACTTCTTGTGAGGGGCCAAAAGTGAATCAATACTCCTTTTTTTTTTCTTTCAACATAGTTAGAATACACATATACATACAGACATCTCTTCCAAATACAATTAATTGTTCATTTTAAAAATTCACACTACAACAATACTGTAATATTTTTTTCATAATTGCACATCCAGATCAATTGTGTGATCAGAGGGAGGTATATGGTGCACTCACACATGACAAACTGTCAAGTTCTAAAAATGTGTATTTTGAGATTATAATTTTTGCAAGACTATTAATCTAGGATTAAATACAGCGTCTCTTCTTGCAATAATCTGGTTGGGGTTTAACCAGAACACATGCATATGAACATGAGTCCACCCCTGTGAGCATTTTTTTTTCAATGCTTTTAGACCATCCACCATAATTTGTTTATGCTTTTTGTAATTAACTGTTGCATACATGTACAAATTGTATACAATATGTTGATTGCATTGTTTTTTCATCAGCCAAAATATTACAGGCTTTAAAAATAGTTTTAACCCTAGATTACGATACATAAATGTGAGTCACGTTTTTGCAATACTGCCATAAAAATTTGTACCACTTAATTGTTACATTTGGAGTTTGGGAAATAAGATTTTATTTGAGCCTTTGTTAAACAGCTGTGTGTCTACCAAAGCAGAGACACAGGAATAGGATATATAGACACACAGTGGTGGTAAGTTATCAGTTCCAATCCAATAGTTTGTTTCAATATCCCGCTTGTTTACGATGAATGATGATATCGTATGACGGAACAGTTGGCTGTGTTCACTTTCTGTGCGGTTTCGCCTTATGTCTTTTGGCGTGTGCTGAGACTGCTGTGATGGGGACTACAGTTACCTTTCTTTGTTTGGGAGATGTGTTAGTAATTCGGATGATTCCACTGGCACAGGCGGTTGAGCAATTATGGATTTTAATTCGTTTGCAGTGATACCGAGGCCTTCCATAACCAATAACAGGAATAGGATGCTGTAAATTTCCTGGGTTTTATTAGATTTATGGCCTGAAATTTGACCCCCTCATGCCGTGGCTACTGAGGTGTTACGTTGCCTGTTGACATGGTGACCATCAATCCAGCCATATGTTCACTTCCTCTTAGCATTGGTCGCTGACTATCTCTTGAAAAAAACTTTTTTTATAAATTAAAAAAAAATAACAGACCTTTTGTGTAAGAGGGTAAGTACTTTTTATAGTGTGTATGTTTGTGTATAATCCAACATCAAAGGAAACAATGGAGGGTCACTGGAAGTAGTAATTAGGAATGTGTAGGGAGGGGATAGTGCTTGCATGCTGCAAACTGGTAAATTCCAAGAATTTGTATTTTGAGGTGGTAATATTTACGATGGTTTCGTAATGTAGGGTTAAATCTACGTTGCAAATAAATCCACTTTATAAACATGTTCTGATCTCAATCTATTCACATAAGCTGGGAGCTCATGTAATGTGTAATGTCATATTACTATTAAATATATTGCATAACAAGAAACAATAGGAAGTTAGTCTGGATTGTCAGAAAAGTTGTCAGTTTGATAGGTTCATGATTAGTCATTGTGTTATGCCTTTTATCATTTTTTTAATTGGATTTTATCTTTCTACTTGAGGAGATTGTGTTAGTTCCATTTGTCAAATAATGAAGTAAAGTGTTCAAACACATAATTTGATATCTACATTTCAGCAAAGCAAATATAAGGTGATCAACAAGGACCAATGGTGCAACATTCTGGAGTTCAGCAGGACAATACAACCTGACCTGGAAAACTATGATGAAGATGGAGCTTGTATGTTGAACTGGTTAATTGTTGTGTGTTTCAAACAATGCCTTACTTTATTCCAATTTTATGTTGACTTTTCACTGATCAGAATATTCGTATACTCAATACACCCACTGTGTGTATTGACTACTTTTTGAGCAGTATTCTCTCTCTCTCTCTCTCTCTCTTTGTGTTTTGTTTTCCTATCTTTTATTACCTCACAGCATCCAGGATAAATGAAGTATTCAAGACTAGGCTCTGCAGTTTATTTCATGTCATTTTGTTCATGGCCCCAGCTATGCTATTTCCACTTACACTTTTGCTGTTAACTGTGTGTTTAGGTGCAGGTAATGACAAGTTTAGCTGTTTTGTATTGAATTACTATATTCATCTTACATGGCTGGAAATCTGTAGCTATTTTTAAATGTATTGACCTGGGACAAGCTAGGATTAACTGTTGCATTTGCTGAACATGTTGTACAGGACAGAGAAATCTTCAGTGCATATGTCATGGGAGTGATGTTCCAACAAGGACAAGCTAGGATTAACTGTTGCAGATGCTGGACATATTGTGCAGGACAGAGAAATCTTCAGTGCATATGTCATGGGAGTGATGTTCCAATAAGAACAAGCTAGGATTAACTGTTGCAGATGCTGAACATATTGTACAGGACAGAGAAATCTTCAGTGCATATGTCATGGGAGTGATGTTCCAACAAGGACAAGCTAGGATTAACTGTTGCAGATGCTGAACATATTGTACAGGACAGAGAAATCTTCAGTGCATATGTCACGGGAGTGATGTTCCAACAAGGACAAGCTAGGATTAACTGTTGCAGATGCTGGACATATTGTACAGGACAGAGAAATCTTCAGTGCATATGTCACGGGAGCGTGATGTTCCAACAAGGACAAGCTAGGATTAACTGTTGCAGATGCTGGACATATTGTGCAGGACAGAGAAATCTTCAGTGCATATGTCATGGGAGTGAAGTTCCAACTAGGACAAGTAGATAGATGATGATTGGTGGTTAAATAAATATGACCACCAACACCATAGTCCATGTGTGCCGCATGTAAGGTGTAATGGGGTTTGTCTGCTTTCTTCTGTCATCTGGTTAGTCAAGTCATTTTTTTATCATCTGTAGAAGCCACTTCAAACTGTTGTTAGTGAGACACCTTCAGTGACCAGCTGTAGAGTTGTCCAATTATTGCAATGAAAACCGTACAGCTGTTTTTGTGCACTTTCTATGTTTCAAATCCTCTACAACAGATACTATTGTAATTTTTCCTTCATTAAGTATAGTTTTATCATATATTTCCTGTTCTATTAATTTGAGAGAACAATTCATATTTATTGGTCTGCTATTTATTTTGAATCAGTATCTAGAGTTTTGTGTGTGGAACATTGGTCAGTACAATTAGCAGTATAACAAGAATGAAAATTTCTCCAAGTTGATTTTACTGTCAAGTCACTGTGAATATGTGTCCTTTAAGATGTCCATTTGCTTTATTGTTGTAGTTAAACATAAACAGCAAAGACTTGTCTAAGAATATTAGTTTTCAGGTTCATAAATTCATTTAAATCAGTTATTTTCAACAAATTTTTAAAAATTGTCATATCAAAAATATCTATCTATTGACCTTTCGAGCCGTAACTGGCCCATAGGGCGTAGACCAAGATACACCTTTTCCTATATGAATTTTTGTTCTAGCAGTTTTCTTTTAAAGATATTTTATCAAATCTCGCCATCTGTCTCTGTTCTGTGCAAGCAGTTCTATCTCATTGAGGGAGCCGATTCCTGCTGCTCTTGCCTCTCTCATCAATGTTCTTCTCAGTGTCTCCCTGGGTCTTCCTCTTTTTCTTTTACCTGTTGTTTCCCATATGAGGGCTTGCTTTGCTATTCGATTATTATCTCTTCTCATCACATGTCCAACGTATGACCATCGTCTTTTCTTTATTACTGAAGATATTAGTGGTTGATTGGCGATTTCTCTAATTTCCTCGTTTGTTTTGAATTCGTTCCATTCTATACCAAGTATTTTCCTTAGACATTTATTTTCGAATGCGTTCAACTTTGTTTCTATATCTCTTGTTGTTTTCCAGCTTTCACACGCATACGTAAGGGTTGATAGTACATTTGATTTGAATAGCCTAAGTTTTGTGTTTGTGCTAATGAGTTTTGATTTCCACAACTTTTCAAGGCTTCTGAAAGACATTGCTGCTTTAGCCAGTCTGATTCTAATTTCTTTGCTCGTATCCCCTTCTCGATCAATGTGACTTCCAAGATAGATAAAGTGATCGATCTCTTCTACTGGTTTGTTTTCCATGTATATTTTGTCACTTGTTGGAATTAAACTTTTCATGACTTTAGTCTTTTCATGATTGACCTCAAGCCCAATTTTGCTGGCTATTGATGATAGTTCATTTGTGTTTTCCTGCATCGTTTTTATCTGACTGCTGATGAGAACTATGTCATCAGCAAAGTCGAGGTCCTCCAAATGGTCTCCTTGTATCCATTCGATGCCTTTATTACCAGTGCAGCATTTCTTCATTATGAAGTCCATAACAATTCCAAATAACAAGGGCGATAAAATACATCCTTGTTTAACCCCAGTTTATATCAAAAATATACGGGGTAAAAAAAACAACAATAAAGCAATATGCATATAATAATTATAAATCAGTATTTTTTATTATTTCAGTTTTCAAAAAAGTTGTTTCCCCATTAGGGAGTTAAGCAACTTGAATATCAACATGTATTTCAAAACAATTATCAATTGAGATTTTATGAGTTAGAGCGGTTGCCCATATCTGAAAAATTCTGACCTTAAGTCTTACATGACAGCTGGTAAACAAAATTTAATTTAATTAAGATTGTGGTTGAATTAAAGGAGTAATGAGTTTCCTTGCGTTCGCCCAGTGACTAAAGTACACCTCTTCATCATCTGCCTTTAAAAGGATGTTAAGTGGGCATGTCTATGTTGTGTTGTGGTTTGCAGTATAACTGTGATATTTGCACCTTTTGGCCCCAACACATCCAACTTCACCGTGATGTTTTTGAGTACCGGGTTGTCTTCCCTTTTCGATCACTACTCGCTTGACCAGACTAGACAGGTTAATCTGTTACTAGAGGCACCACGGGGAATTGGAGCGGGGTCTGGATGGTTCTGGTTCACTGATCCTGGCGCAAACCATCAGCTGTGGGTCATTGACAACTTCCAGCTCTGCCACTGGGAGGCACCTTTGCCTCCGTAATGAGTTTGAAACAGAGTGAAATGCATTTATTTATGTGTATTACTTCCAATATACCTCTTCAAACTGGCATTCTGTGAGTTTTCCTAGATGAGTTAAAAGTACATAATTTGTTAATGTATTTCCATTATAGAGAAAGCTATTGATGTCATTTTGTAAAATGATGAAATCATCAAATATTTGTATATGTTGTCAATTTCAGGGCCAGTGATGCTTGATGAATTTGTGGAGTGGTTAAACGAACAACGTAAGCTCAAGGGGGACCTTGAGATGTCAGCATGAGGAATACTGCATAATGGCTGTCTGGTTTGGTTCTGTGGGTGTGAGATGTACTACATGATGGTTGCTGACTTGATTCTGTGAAGATTTGCATTCGGCTGCCTGATTTCAGTATTTGTGTATATCAGGTTACTACATATTAGCTGCTGGTTTGATTCTGTGGATGTGAGGAGTACTACATAATAGCTGCTGATTTGATTCTGTGAAGACTATTAATTGATGACTGTCTGGTTTTTATTGTGTCGACGTGATGTCTATTCTTATATGGCTGCTTTGCCTGCAAGACAGACTTACCTACTGGAGTTACGGGTGATGGAGCTAAGGATATTTTTTTTTTAATGAGTATGCTTTCTTTTGATTGCCATTACTACATACGTTTGGTTTTTCTAAGAGGTGAAAGCTGACCTATAACATAGTTTTTATCTGCACTGTTCATTGTACTTCTGAAACGAGGGACAAGAACTCTTCAAGAGATCTGCTGTGAAAGCAAACAACTGCTGATTTTATGGGGGGAAAATGGCTGTTATTGATATCACAGGTGTCAAGTGGCTGGCAGAAATTGGAAAGTTGGATTGTGTTATATGTTTTGGTCTTATTTTATATTCAACCTCAGTTTTTCTAAGTGTGTTCTCGTGCGTATATCCAACAACAGTGTGGACACTAGACCAATGTGCAGAAGTTATTTCTATCAAGTCTTGCTATTTTGATTGGTCCTTGATTGAATTATCAATTTTTAGAAATTATTTTCATTAATTGACAAACACTTTCTTGCCAATTACCTAAAGGGTGGATAAATTTAACTAATGCACTCTTGGATTATCAGTGTCATTTGGTTATAGTCTTAAACATGGTACACACTATATTTTTATTGCAAAACAGAAGTTTTTAATAATTTAATGTCACACCTTTTTGTGTCACAAACTTGCAAGATGAGGCTGGGACTTAGTAAGACAAAATGTCAGGATTACTCAGGTACATTTGTCATGTTTGATGTCACATATTAGCAAGATAGGCTAAGACTTGGTGAAATGTTAGCAAGCATCAAGATTACTCATGTGCATTTATCGTTTCTGTTACCCAAAGACCTCATTATTGAGATGAACAGTGTTTGATGACTGACCAGTATTGAAACAAATAAAGCATACTTTCAATTGTGTATTTGTTCACATCTCATATTATTTTGACTACGGTACTAAGATATTTTCTGTCTCAGAATAAACCAATTACTGAATGTCTTAGTTTAGCGTATTGTTACTGAATTGCCTCAGGTATTCATTACAATGCATTTATACACTTCAAGTATTATTAGCAATGGCTCAATCGATATCTTACATCTCCCAGGTTAGTAACTACTTCTGAAGTTGGAAGATAAATAACTGCCTGTATGGCGATGGACACCTGCTCATTATGCCAATGTTTTCTTGCAACAAAACATGTGTTTACACAAAACATAAAAATGAGTCCCTGAAAAAGATCACAGGCTTACAGGATCGTCACCAAACATTAAAAACTGGTAATGCAAGACAAGTGTTAAGTGTTAGTAACAGTATTTTACATCTCCCATATATTAACATCTTATTTCTCCCAGGTATTAGTAGCAATAGCTCAAACAAATATATCTTACATCTTATAAAAAAATATCTTACATTACCCATGTGTTTGCAACATCTTACATCTACCATGTTTTGGTGGGAGCCATGATAGCACAGTGGCTAGTGAACTGGATTGCAAATGACAAGAAGTCAGGTTCGATCCTGATCAACGGCTTCCAGGTTCACCCAGCCTTTAATGGATACCCGATTTTTTTTCTGGGAAAGTAAAGTGGCAGGAGCATATTACCAATCACATTATTCCAAAAATCATGTGCCAAAGGTCTATAAAAATTATGGTCACTAACACCATATTCTCTATATGCCACTTGGCGTGACTGGGCCCTTTGCCTATTATTTTTTTTTTTTATCATATGTTTGCAACAATATCTTACATCTCCCAGATGTTAATGAGAACCATCTTACATCTCCTAATACTAGTAATCTATCTATTGCACTTTCTATCTGAAGACAGCTTGTATGGTAGAAATTTTAAACTATGTCCGACGATCTTTGTTATCAAGTGTCAGGTCAATGTCATATGGCCCGCATTGTAGCTTGCCACATATCCCTACGCTGTTTATACCCTAAAATAACCATCAGTACTGGTTTTTTCAATTGGACATCTAGCACCTCATGGTAAAATTTATGTACCTTTATACCAAAAACTTGTTTTTATATTATGCAAATACTGTAATTATGTAACACTGGACTATCAATAAATCTGATGACAGCCTTGCACTGGTGTGACTGTCTGTGTAGCTATCACATACATTTGGCTTGCTTTGTCAGTCAAAAATGAAATTGGTATAGCAAAAGTTGTCCAAAAGCATATATAATGATTTAAGATATATATTATAACCTTACTTTATTACGCCTCAGTTTGGGTAACACTCACATTGGGGGGGTCCACAACACTTCTTCCATAGTGTATAAACATTGTTAGAAAAAAGCCAAATTTTTCTTCTCATTCTCTTACAGGCATCCACGAAATGTATGTGAGCAGCAGTCAGCTTGAAGTTCCTTGACCTTCTCAATAGTTTATCTTAAAAGAGATACGTTGTGGGTGCAATGTATGTAAATAGATACCTCACAAATTATGTAATAATTCTACTTTCCTTTATTTGCTTTTCAGTGCCGTGGGAAGATATAATTTGCGATCTTTTGCTCTTCTGTTCACCTCTGATGCTGTTATGTTTCCTAGTGTTTCTAATATTCCATCAATCCATCTTTTTCATGGTTGGACCTGGTGTTCTCGCAATATTTATTGAAAACTAGTCATGTTATGTTTTGATCTTTCTGCCTTATCACATGACCACACCATATTATCTGTTGTTTTTATATATGTTCTATGGTGGGAGTTATTCCTAGCTTTTTTTCTCAGTTCTTCATTTCTGATCCTATCTCTCAGGCTATTTGCTGTTATGCGTCTAACTCATTTCATTTCTGTAGTGGTTATTTTTCTTATTGTTCTTGCATCTAGGGTCCAGGATTGGCATTTGTAGCGCTAGGTTAGAATGAAGACTGTATGGTAGAGTGTCCGTTTTGCCTCTAGAGTTATTTCCTTGTTGAAAACAGTGATGATAACTGTCCAATGATTTGACAAGCTTCGTTGCATCATGAGTCTATTTTTGCTGTTTGTAAATTATCATTTGTCACTAAACTTCGGTCTAGTAGTCCAATGATTTGACAAGTTTTGCAAATCTGTAATTGTCATATAGATAATAAAATCAGTTTTTTTTTTAAATAACGGAGACACTTGTCATTACTTAACACTAATGTCTGATGAAAATAACTTTCTTGCATAATAATTAGTTAGTTTTTAATGCCTTGTTATATAATGTTGCTACACATGTCTATTCATTCACTTTTATCTGTGGTCTCATGCATGATGATATATGGTGTTTGTTACTATGTCACATGCATTATTGATTTTCCTTTGGATCTGCCTTTTGTCCCTATTTTCCCATTGTTTCAGGATATCCATGCTAAATTTCCATACCCTTTGATTTGCTGCTTCTTATTAAAATTCAGCACTGGCGTGACCCCCATATGATTTCTTTTATCTTCATTTCTGATTCTGATTTTTGTTGTCATAAGTAGAATTCTTCTGGAGGATCTCATTTTCATTCTGAATTTTATTTTTTTTGGTCCACATTTCATATTAACAGCGGAGTATTGGAAGGAATAATGTTTTCTACATTGCTTTCTTTATTTTTGATGATCATGTTTGTTTTATAGTATTAGAATAGGTCACCTAGTTTGATTTGCAATGTTTGTTCAAATCTCTGCTTGAATTTTCCCATTGGTTGATATAATGCTTCCCGAGTAATCAAAGAAGAATAAAATTAATCTAAATAACTTTACATCGATTCTTTTCAAAAATCAAATTAGTTAGTTATTGTATTCAAGGCCCCGGTTTCACTATAAAAGAATGAAAATCCATAATTCCTCCACCACCCGTGCCAGTGGAATCATCCGAATTAACATCTCATTGATTATCCTAAGAATGGCAGTTGCAGCCACATCATAGCAAATACAGCACACGCCAAAAGACATCAGGAAAAATTAAAATAAAATTTAAAAGGAATAATTAAAATAAAGAAAAGCCAAATTAGTATCATGATGAATGAAGTTTGTTCCTTACTGCCACTGCTATGACTTGCAGACGTATGCTCATAGTTTTCACCAAAAAAAATGTTGCTGGCTTCAGAAGTGTCAACATTCCTATGAATCACTGACAAAATTACTCAATATTTGTGCCAAAACAGAACTGTTGGACAAAAGAAGTCACAAACTAGCTCTTGAAAAAAAAAGATCTTTTTGGTGATGGCGAAGTAGCCCCAGCTAACATTCTAGTCATGATGTCTAGATTGAAGTAAGCACATAATTTGATACATATTACAAGTATTGTGATATTAAATAATATGGGCACAGCAATGACAATTTTGTCTTCTTCCTTTCAGCACCCTGTGGAACATAGGTCTTCAACAAACACTTTCCAAGCCATTCTGTTTGTTGCCATTCTTTTAAGATCATTCCATATCTTCCTCTTTCAATGAAAATTTACATTTTTAAAGATACTCATAGCTCACAGTGTTTTACTCCTGCTGTAAGTCACTCAATGCATTTATTACTTCTTATAATTAACTGCATTACACTGTTTTGTTTCCCTAACTTTTGGTTATTAGAAGTGAAGAACTACAAAGATTGATAGGGATATTTTCCCGCCAGTCCCTTATGCGAGTAGAATATATAAAGAAACAACAGGGTGACAAAAAATTTACTAGTTTTACCATATGACAAGACAGAAACAAACTAGACACTCATGCAGCTGTTAACAAAGAAATATCTGGGGTGTATCAGAAAAAAAGTTGACTTGAAAAAAAATATAGTTGAATCCCAACCTAAAGAAAACCACTAACACACAGTAAGTGTAGCCAATCTGGAGATATCCAGAAAATTATTTCTTTTCTTAATTTGCGTTCAGTTTCTTGTACTCTACAAATGACACAGAAAGACGAGTTGCTTCTGTATATAATATATATATTTACGACAATCCCCATTACTGGTGAATACAGGAGAGCTGTTTGTCCAATGCAGTCGCTGCGAGGTGTTCGGGTCTGAGTTTCTATATCACCCCCAATTTTAAAAAAAACGTGTGACCCCCACCAGGATTCGAACCCACGTTCTCCTGGTTTGGAGCCAAAAAAATTATCAATTCGGCCACCCACTTTTTGGTGTTGCTTTTTTGAATGTGTACAATAAACACATAAACAGGAAAACTAATAGCAATACAAGATAAAATACGTTTCTGCAAAAGTTCTTCACCGGGTACAAAGCATACAAAAAAAAAAAAACATACAAAGATCAACAGGATAGGCAAATATTATTTTCCTTCTTCTGTGAATGTAGCTGTTTAACGGGTCATTATAAGTATCTCAAAGTTTGTCTGCAAGTTGTCTCTCGTGGGACCAGAATTTGGTTCTTAGTTATCTGTATAGTTCACATATTTGAAGGACATATTCTGAAGTCCGTAGACTGGCTTGGCATATATATGTATATATACATTGTGGGAATAATAATACAGGTATTATGGTTATGGAAGGCCCCGGTATCACTACAAACGAATTAAAATCCATAATTGCTCAACAGCCCGTGCCAGTGAAATCATCCGAATTACTATTTCATCTCCCAAACAAAGAAAGTTAGCTGTAGTCTCCATCATAGCAGTCTCAACACACGCCAAAAGACATAAGGCGAAACCGCACAGAAAGTGAACATAGCCATCTGTTCTCCATCATACGATATCGTAAACGATCGGAATATCAAAACAGATGAAACGCACAGAGCACTTAACTCAGTAGCTCCTGCAATAAGCCGAACTTGGAATATGAGAAAACTGCAACAAGGAACACTTTTTAGACATAGCCTTTAATGGTTCCTGCCGCCTATCCACCATATTGACCGAAAGTTCACGTTCTCCTGAAAATGATGATCATCATTTTTTTTTTATGTATAGCGCTTGATGATGCTAGGACATCACCCTGACTCCAAATCCGACCACATGAAACACAGTTAGTCATCGAACTATCCCCGTCGCACATCAAACAACAGACTGTAAGATCTCTCTGCATGAACTCCTTTCCACCATCTTGGATACGGAAATATATAATCCAGGTATTATCGCTGATAACTTGTTGAAAAATGTCTTCATCGCCCTACCAAAGAAACAAGTTGCTGGATGTGAAGATAATAAATCTATTAACTTTATGAGTTATTTTTAGTTTCCGTATAAAAATGAAGAGAACCAGGAATAACATGTCGTGACATTTCTGAAGACCAGTCATCGTCATGTGCCATACCGGTTGACGTAGACGATCATGTCCATCCACAATCTTCTATCTACAGTGCATTGTATCAGTTCTGTTGTTGACTGTTTTCCATGCCATGACACCAAGTTATCCAGTATTTTCTCTCTTTGTCGTCCGTGATTTCTCTTTCCTTGTATTTTGCCTGTTTTAACCAAGTAACACAATCACCATCAAGAGCGTTCTTCTCGAGAATGCATGGAAAAAGACCAAGAGGAAGACCCAGAAGAAGATGGATAGATGCAGTGACATGTAACAACAAAGGAAAATCATTAATTCAGACAGTTTGAGCAGCGTAAAACGACAAATGATATAACCACGACACCTTTTCGGAACCAGTGAGAAAGAGAAAAGAAGAACCAAGTATTCCAACTTTCCTCTTCTCATGATGAGCCCGAAAAAATGTTGATTGTTTCTTTCTGATGTTTTTTAGGAGCTGCCTTTTTGTGTTGGCCTCTTTGAGAACTTCCTCACTGGCTGAAGACCAATGCGGTTTTGTAAAGCGGAAAGGTGCAGCAAACGCGATATATATCACAAGAACACTGATGGAAAGAGCTTTCGGAGTCAAAACAAGACATCTACCAATGCTTCATTCACTACAGCAAGGTAGTCAACAAAATGAAACATGCAAAAGCAATAAACGAGTTAACATACATAAATGTCGATGAGGAGGGTCTAAAGATTATAAATTGAACGTGCCAGAAACAATCAGCATCGGTCGAATTATATAACTAAATAAACAATACATGAGCAATACAAGAGACTAGGCCTACGACAAGGATATGCCCTTTCACCTGACCTCTTGTTGTACAGTGAAAACAATAAAACACACAAAACACTCTGGAATCGTATTTTAAAAAAAAGTAAAGTACCCCCGTCACGCCAAGTGGCGTATAGGGAATATGGTTTTAGTACTGTTAGTGACCATAAATTTTACAGACCTTCGGCACATGATTCTTGGGATAATGTGGTCGGTATTACGCCCGTGCCGCTTCACTTTCCCAGAAAAAAAATCCGGTACCCATTTAAGGCTGGGTGAACCCGAAAGCCGTCGGTTGGGATCGAATCCTACCCCTTGTCCTTTGTAGTCCAGTTCACTAACCACTGAGCTATCGCGGCTCCCTCTGGAATCAAAGTAAAGGGACATAATTTTGACAGTTTCGGATATGCTGATAATATGGAACAGATATCCTAGAACAAAAAAAAATAAATAAAAATAAAATAAAAGCTTCAGTAGTTATTGATGAAAGTGCTTAAAAAAAAAGGCCAGTTTTAAGGAAAGATGCAAAAGCGACAAAGGGGAAAGTTTGTATTACTTTGTAAAGCGGAAAGGTGCAGCAAACGCTATCAATGTTCACAAGAACATTGATGGAAAGAGCTTTCGGAGTCAAAACAAGACATCTACCAATGCTTCATTGACTACAGCAAGGTAGTCGTCAACACCTTGAAAAATAAAAAGCTCACACAAGTAGATTGTTTTTAATAATTTGGTTTAGTCGATGGATCATCCTCATTGCACATCGGACGCAGAATGCTATTGTTGTTGGGATCCTCATCACTGCACACCGGGCGAGTCCATAGGTGCTTCGATATTTATAGAACTTCTAGACATTTATAGAACTGGAGTCGTCAGTCGCTGGACACTGAGGGAATTGCTGAGGAGGGGATCTGAGCACCTATGGACATGTTCGGAGTGCAATGATGATGACCCGCAAATAACTCAATATTTAACCCAAGTGCATTAAATGTGCAAAAAATAAAAAGCTCACACAAGTAGATTGTTTTTAATAATTTGGTTTAGTCGATGGATCATCCTCATTGCACATCGGACACAGAATGCTATTGTTGTTGGGATCTTCATCACTGCACACCGGGCGAGTCCATAGGTGCTTCGATATTCCCCGTGATAATCTCCAGTCCATTGTAATAATAAAAAAAAATAACCGATAAAATCGTCACCTGACATTAGTTGAGATGTGGTTTCTGGAAGGATGCTTTATGTAACATGGACGCCAAAAGCATAAAATGAAAACGAGGAGGTGCTAAAATAGGCAGATGAAGAGAGAAAACAACTTATGAAAAGGAAAAAGGCAGTCCAAAGTTATGGGACGCGTGTAGAGAAGAGGCGGGTACGTTGCATTCACTGCAACGTGCTGAAGTCAGATGTGTTGGGTCGAAAGGCGTAAATATTACGCTTATACTACAAATCACAACACAATGCAGACACGTCCACTTAACGTTCTTTGAAGGCGGATGACAATGAAGTGTACTCCTTTAGTCATTTGGTGAAAGGAAACAAGCACTACTGCCCGTACTGAAAGAATATGTCTCTAGCCAGATCTCCCACAAAACGTTCCATTAACTACAGTCCGTACTGAAAGAATCTATCTCTAGCCACATCTCCTACAGAACATTGCATTCACCACAGCATATACTTAAAAGAATCTATGTATTTAGCCAAATCTCCCACTTCTGTTGTCATGTTCAAGGTCTCCTTGCTGTCTTGAAACCACATACTTCATAGTCTGCCTCTGATGCATCGCTTATTAATAACCAAACCTTACTTTTTTTTTTCTGATCGCTGTGTCTTTTGGCATGACCATATTATTTTAATTTTCTCTGTAGAATGGTGTTTATTATCATTATCATGTGCAGTACCGGTTGGCGTGGGCGATCATGACATTACCCATTCTTATATCCGAAGTGCCTCGTATCAATTATGTTTTTTACTGTTTCCCATACCATGACACCAAGCTATACACATATATTATATTAAAAACAGGAAACGTAGACGGTCGGAGAGATAGACGTAGACAAAGGGGAAAGTTTCTATAGGTGATTTGACGACGTAGCACGAGAAAACGATCAGCCGTGAAGCTGTTGCACAACGCACAAAAACGAGAGCCACGGAGGGCATGTCTTAACGCCTGTCTCGGCAGGGAGCGTGAATGAACCTCATAATACGATTTGAAACAATTACTGCTCCCTTGCAGACACAAACATCATGGCGACTTCCAACCAGTTGCCAGACTTGCGGAGAGATAATGATAATCAAAAGGAAAAGGGCTTGATGACAGGGAAATCTTTATACAAGCATTCTAGTGAGCTTGGCATCTACCTGCTGATAATCAGAGATCTTGTTTACGGTACTTTATTATCGTTTTATAGAGTTTTACTCTTGACAGAATCGACCCGAGATTTTCAATTGGACACTATAAATAGTGACTGAACTAGTGAACTCAACTGAACTGAACTACTAATCATCATCATGACACTACTAACTAGTATACTAAATATACTTAACAGTGATAGTAGTGACGTGACACTGACAGACTCACAGACTGACGGAGTCTTTCATTCAATGAGTCAAAAAATTAGTCACTGGACTTGAGTGACTGGAGGCGAGGAGTCTCCTCAGTGTAGAAGTTAAGTAGTGAAGTCAGTGTCAGATTTAATATTATATATTATTATATAATGTGTAGTTAGTAGTCTTGAATAGGCAGTCAGGTGGGGAATTTTACCTGCTACTGTATGCAGTAAACAGTGCAACCTATGGCTGCCCTGCTGCCTTGTAGGTAAGCTTGGGAGAGTAAAAGGCTAAGGGAGGGTACCCCGAAGTAAAACAACCCCACTGCCTTATGGGTGAGACTTTTTAGTCAAAGGCTAGCGGAGCCAACCGTAAACAAATGGACAGAAGGCAACAGAAAACCACAGTCGTAACTTCTTTGTACAATCATGAATCACCACAACAATAGAAATAATGACAACAACATTAAGGGGGATTCCAATGGAAAACCCTCATTCGGTAGGGGATATCATGTGCTACAGGTGATACCCGATCATCATCAATGCAACTGTAAACAAAATAAAAATAAAACAAACTCTAAAGATAGGTACTTGGAATGTGAGAACACTCATGCAGAAGGGTAAACTAGAAAACATCATACAAGAAATGAAAAGAATGGGTTTACAATTACTGGGACTTTGCGAAATGAGATACACCGGATCAGTGGAGATGTATTCTCATAAACATAAAATAATCTATTCTGGAGGTACTGAACACCAAAGAGGAGTAGGTATCATCTTGGATGCAGAAAGAGCAAGAACAGTGAAATACTTTTACCCAATATCTGACAGAGTCCTTTTAGTGAAATGGAATGGAAAGCCAATAGACATAAATCTTATATAAGTTTATGCACCAACAGCAGACAGTCTAGAGGAAACAATTGATACATTTTACAACAAGTTAAATGAGGCACTTCATAAATGCAAACCACATGAAAACACCATAGTTCTAGGGGATTTTAACGCAAAAGTAGGAAAGGAAAGAGTTGAGGAAGTAGTTGGTCATTATGGCTTAGGCGAGAGGAATGAAAGAGGTGAGAGACTTATTGACTGGGCAAGAACACACAACATGATGATAGGAAACACCTGGTTTAAGCAACATCCAAGACGTCTGTGGACATGGAAAAGCCCAGGAGACAACGCACGTAATCAAATTGATTACATAATGATAAGCAATAGATTTAGAAACAGTCTGGTGTGTGTGAAAACTAGACCAGGGGCAGATTGCAATAGTGATCATGTACCAGTTGTGGGAAAGCTTAGAGTAAAATTAAAAACAACAAAACGAGCCTCAGTTAACATCAAGTTAAATTTAGATTTACTCAAATCAGACAAGAAGCTGCAAGACAAATATAAAATAACAATTCAGAACCGGTACAATGCAGTAGAGAAGATACAAAGCATTGATGAACAGTGGGAAATGCTAAAAGAATCAATGCAACAAACATCAAAAGAGTTCATACCACCAGTGAGGACAGATTCAAGAAAGAAATGGATGACAGATGACATTTTGCAGCTAATGGATACAAGAAGAAGAAATAAAGAAAATAAAGATGAGTATAAGAGATTATTACACCAAGGCATTTGACAAAGTAAAGCACAAAGAAATAATCAAAATTTTAGAAAGCATAAACGTAGACAGCGAAGATATAAGAATAATAAAGAACATGTACTGGCAGCAAACAGCGGCCATAAGAAATGGAAACCAATTGGGAATGTTTCAACAAATAAAACAGGGTGTTAGACAAGGTTGTGTGCTGTCACCAGATTTGTTTAATATTTATAGTGAGATTATTTTAAGATCCATAAAGGGCATGCCTGGAATAACAATTGGAGGTCATAATATAAATAATCTAAGGTATGCTGATGATACAGTCTTAATCGCTAAGAGTGAAAATGAGTTACAAGAAATGTTGGACATTTAGTGAAAGAAAGCAAAAATAAAGGACTCGGCCTTAATAGCAAAAAGACAGAGGTAATGGTAACAACAAAGAAAAAGACATCACCTCAGTGCAAAATAAAGACAAGTGGAATAATATTAAAACAGGTAAATGAATTTAAATATTTGGGAACTTTCTTAACTTCAGACGGAAGATGTACAAAAGAGGTGAGATGCAGAATGGCTCAGTCAAAAGCAGCTTTCCAAAAAATGAGGAAGATGCTATGCAATCCATTTTTGACAATAGAAACAAGAAAAAGAGTTCTTAAATGTTACGTAGAGCCAGTCTTAACATATGGATGCGAATCATGGACAATAGGACAACAGACAAGAAAATCACTGGAGTCTGTAGAAATGTGGTTTTACAGAAGAATGTTGAGAGTACCATGGACAGCTAAGAAGAGTAATGAAGATGTTATGAGAGAGGTCAAAGCAAAAAGAGAGCTAATTTCCAATATTATGAAGAAACAATTATCATTTTTTGGCCATGTAATGAGAAGAGAACAACTGGAATATATTGTAACAACTGGAAAAATTGAGGGATGAAGAGATAGAGGGAAACAAAGAGAAAAAATAACAGACAGCTTAAGAGAATGGCTTGGCAGAAGGTCAACAAATGAAATGATAAATTGCTGCCGAGATTGAAAGTTGTAGAGAAACATGATCACCTACGCCAGCAGGCCCAGTACATGACGATGTTGATGATATATATATATCTGATGGCAAAGGTGTTCATGTCTCTCCACAACTTTAGATCTCCACAGTTATTTATCATTTCTGTTGTTGACCTTCTGCCAAGTCATTCTCTTGTGCTCTTGTATCTTTTCTCTTTTCTTCCCTCTATTCCTTCATCCCTCAATTTTCCCAGTTGTTACAATATATTCCAGCTGTTCCCTTCTCTTAACAGAACATGTCCAAAAAATGATGTTTGTTTCTTCCTAATATTGTATATTAGCTATCTTTTTGCTCTGGCATCTTTCAGAACGTTTTCATTACTCTTCTTAGCTGTCCATGGTATTTTCAACATTTCTCACATATAATCATCAAAATACATGACATTTTAAGTAGAAACTGGTTATTTTATAAAATAATACTAACTGATATTGTCCCAGTTATGACAAACAATTTTGTGCTCTTAGTTTAATGGTCCTGTTTTAATTAACTTTTTGCATACCATATAAATATTAGTTGTAAAAGAAAAGGTTCCTATCATACATTCATAGACATATGGGGGGTGTATGGTGTTAGTGACCATACTTTTCCCAATTACCGTTAGCTCATTTTTGGGTTATGTGATTAGTATCACATCAAACCACCCTCACATTCAAGAAAATTCTTTGGTACCTATTTTTAGAGGTTGGCTGAGACAGGAAGCCAAGTACAAATCTTCCCCCCCCCCCTCCCAAATTTAAAAAAAAGTCACAGATATGAGTACCTATCACAAAATTGTTGATACTTCCAGTGTCGTTAGACAGCACATAGGGCTCGTAGAGCCTCTATTCCGGGCAAGCTCTTCAATTGTAGAGAGTGAGTCTAAGCCTGCCAACCTTGCTTCTTCTGTTCTTTTCAGTGTTTCTCCAGGTCGTCCTTTTTTCCTCTGACCTGATGTTTCCCACTTGAGAGCTGCTAAGTAATTCGCTGGTTATTTCTTCTAAATACATCAACTTGTCCATCTTCTTTTCTTAATAGTGAATGAGATAAATGGTTGCCTGGCCATTTCATCACAAAATTAATTTAATTTCTTGAAAATTATTTTGAGGCGAGCATTTGTGAAAATAAAGAATAGTGACACTGTGACCTTCCAGGCATGTCGTAAGAGGCGACTAAGGAGGTTGATCGATGGCTTGACAAGCTGTCATTGTAAAAAGTATTGTTATGGAAACAGAGCCATAGATTTTAGAAGCAGTGATCTCTGCAATATGTGCCACTTTGGCACGCACGGTTTCTGTTTTTGAGGTTGTGGTTCTGCCCTATGTGCCGTCTTCGGCTCGAAAGGACAATAGATAGATAGATAGATTTGTGAAAAAAGTATTATTGGATTGTTTTATGAAAGAGTCTTCATTAAAACATACAGAAAAATAAGTATAACAAGTGCTGTGTAGAATTAACTATATTCTGCGCAGAAATAAACACAAGCCCACAGTCAGTGATCACTCTTGATTAATAATGATGGTCTTGATTGGTAATCTAGTCTTTTAAATGGGGGGGCTGGGTAGTCTAAAGGTATGAAGTTGACCTCAGAACAGGAAGGACCCAGGTTCAATACCCAGCAGAAGAGAGGGTGATTTTTCAAAAATAGCAAAAAAAAATCTATGGGTTCTTTATGACGTTACCTTCCCTGATTTCTTTGGTAGTAAGATCCAATGTCTTGCTCTTTTGGATAACAGCAATAAACAGGAGGTCCCATGTTAGTTCATGCACATTAAAGAACCCTTGGCAGTTAAAACTTGAAAAGAATAGGTCATAAATATGGCCGCTGCTATGGCAAAATTGTCTGCAAAAACTTGGATCCCAGGCCATGCTACAGAGTTCGTGCATACAGAGTTCGTGCATACAGAGTTCGTGCATACAGAGTTCGTGCATACAGAGTTCGTGCATACAGAGTTCGTGCATACAGAGTTCGTGCATACAGAGTTCGTGCATACAGAGTTCGTGCGTAGAGTTCGTTCATGTGGGTCAGGATTTTCCTAGGATTTTCTAGAGGGAGATAATGGAGCACCTATGGATTGGTCCAGTGTGCAGTGATGGTGATCCTAACAACAAACAATCTTGTCTTCAAAGATTGTAAAGTAAAGTAAAGGTTACCTTCACGCCTTGCTAGGCGTATGAGGAATATGGTGCTAGTGACCATATTTTTCTATAACTACTGCACATTTTTGGGTGATGTGGTCAGTATCACACCAGGCCGCCTTTTCAAAGATTGGCTTTGGCAATAAATGTCCAATCACTTTGCTGTGGCCTACAGAGACTTTAGCCTTACCATCTTCCACATAAAGACAAGTTCTTTCTCAATCACCTCCAAAGTGGGACTATTTAAAGCATCCCTCAGAGTTCAAGGTCAAGTTTTTTTAAACAATAGATTCACACACCACTGAAACATTATTTTGCAGATAATTTTCATCAAAGATGAGATAAATTTAGAAAGTGCTAAGGTGAATGTGATATTTTGGAGACTACACACTAAAGTCTAAGGCATGATATTAAGCTCTAAACCAAGTTAAAGTTGTTACACACTAAAGTCTGAGACAGGCATGATATTAAGCTCTGGACCAAAATTAAAGTTTTGTACCACAGCTGTTCAGACACAGATGTGCTGGCACTATCAGGCTTGACAAACATTCATCCATGCTATGAAGATCACATCATTGATAAAAGATTAAAGGATGTGAAAAAGTTCACTAAAACATTGTAGTATCAACATCGCCTGTGCGCTGCCGGGGGCCGAAAGGTGAGTAAAGAATAGCGGCGATGTACCCTACCAGGCATATTCGTAAGAGGCGAGAAAGGAAGGTTGGGCATGGAACTGGCTATCCCATACTGTAAAAAAATAAGCAGAAAAAACTTCACAAACATGGACAAGTCAAAGAGAGAAAAAGTAAATCCGCCATCCAGGAAAGAGAAGGGCTCTCTGTCTAAGAGACGTATGACGCAAGCCGGAGAAAGCCGTAAGGAGTCCGGGTTGCCGACTCACACTTTGTCTACCAGGAAATCCTCCGGAATTGGCACCTGGAATGTGCGTACCCTAAACGAACAGGGAAAAGCTGCACAGGTAGCAGCAGAAATGACAAACTACAGGATAGATATTCTGGGAATGTGTGAAACAAGATGGCTAGGAACGGGTAAAATAAAACTAAATACAGGAGAGATGATTTTATCATCAGGACACTGGAGCACAACTTAGTGAAGGGGTAGCTATAATGCTATCAAGGAATGCACAGAAAACACTAATAGAATGGGAAGCAGTGGGACCAAGACTAATGAGAACAACATTTAAAACAACCAAAAACAAAATAAAATTACACATTATCCAATGCTATGCACCAGCCAACGATAAGGATGATGTAGTTAAAGATGATTTCTATAAACAGCTACAATGTCAGATTGATGCAAGACGAGCCAAGGATATTATAATATTGATGGGAGACCTAAATGCTAAAGTAGGATCAGACAACAGAGGCTTCGAAGAGATTATGGGAAAACATGGACTTGGAGATATAAACAAGAATGGATAGATATTTGTGAATTTCTGTGCCCTTAATCAAGTGAGCCTAGGAGGAACAATATTCCAACATAAAAGAATACACAAAGCTACATGGGTGTCACCAGATCATAGAACGGAAAATAAAATTGATCACATATGTATTAATAATAAGTTTAAGTCATCGTTACAGGATGTAAAAGTATATAGAGGGGCAGATGAATCTTCTGATCATCTTCTGATAGCCAAACTTAAAATTAAACTAAAACGGTATACTACAACGAATAAAGGTAGAAAGTATTTCAATGTAGGGTTTCTTAAAGAACAAGGAATTAAAGATAAATTCGCAGTCACAATATCAAACAAATACCAAGTCCTCCAACAACTAGAAAATACAATAAATATAGAATATCATTGGAAACAGGTAAAAGATATATGGAAAGAGACATACGAAGAAACACTGGGGAAAAGAGAACGCCAGAATAAGGCATGGATGACAGCAGAGACCCTGGATAAAATTAAAGAAAGAAAGAACAAGAAAGCAGACATAAATAAAAGCAAAACAAGAAGTAATAAAGCCAAGACACAGGAAGCTTTTACACAGAGGTGAACAAAGAAGTGACAAGATGCATTCAAAGTGATAAGAGGAAATATATAGATGAACTAGCTAAAGAGGCAGAAGAAGCAGCAAATAAAGGTATTATGAAAGAACTGTACAACAGCACAAGGAAATTAAGTGGAAAATACAAACAGATCAATGCCATTATTAAAGATAAGAAAGGAAATCTGCTTAGTAATATAAGGGAACAAATGGAGAGATGGAAAGAGCATTTTGAAGAACTTTTGAACAGACCCGGCTCAAATAATCCTCCAGATATACTACCAGCAGAAGAAGAGTTAACACGTTAACTGTGGAAAACCAAGTAAAGAAGAAATAATGAAAGCCATCAAACTATTAAAAAATGATAAAGCCACAGGACCATATGAAATTCCTTCGGAAGCCATCAAAGCAGATATTAACACCTCTACCAAGATGCTACATAATCTATTAGATAAAATTTGGGAGAGGGAAGAAATACCTAAAGACTGGAAAGAAGGTTATATGATCAAACTACCAAAGAAAGGAAGTTTACAGGAGTGCACAAATTATAGGGGAACTATGCTACTATCAGTGCCAGGAAAAATATTAAGCAGAATCATTCTGGAGAGACTAAAAGAGGCCATAGAGAAACATTTGAGAGATGAACAAGTATGTTTTAGGAAGAACAGATCATGTGCTGATCAAATAATTACTCTACGTATAATAGTTGAACAAAGTTTAGAACTAAAATCCCCACTTTATATTGGATTCATAGATTATGAAAAGGTATTTGATAGTTTAGACAGAAGAATGCTTTGGAAATTGCCGAGTCATTACGGAATCCCCAAAAAGTTTATTAACCTGATAAAAACAATGTATGAAGGAACGAAATGTAGTGTGGTGCATGAAGGACAGCTTACAGAAGCATTTGAAATAAGAACAGGAGTAAGGCAGGGATGCCTTCTGTCTCCATTTCTCTTTCTACTGGCCATAGATTGGATTATGAAAATAACTCAAAACAACAGAAATGGAATCCAGTGGTCACTGACCAAACAACTTGATGATTTAGACTTTGCTGATGACATAGCTTTCCTATCACACAGCCATCAACAGATGCAGGATAAAATGAGCATACTTGATGAGAGATCACAACAGCTAGGACTGAAGATTAATAGAGATAAGACCAACATTATGAGAATTAATACAGTTGGCAATAACCAAATAAAACTAGGAGAAATACCTCTACTAGACATACAATCTTACATATATCTGGGCAGTAATATAGATAAAAGAGGGAGGAACAGAAAATGATACCAAAATAAGGATATCAAAAGCAAGAGAAGCTTTCATTGCACTGGGAAACATGGAAATCCAAAGTAATTAGGTTAAATACAAAAATAACAATTTTCAACTCAAATGTTAAGTCGGTCCTATTATATGGCTGTGAAACATGGAGAACAACAAAATTGACAATCACGAAGATACAGACTTTCATTAATGGATGCTTACGCAGAATGAAAGGATGGAAATGGCAGGACAAAATCACTAACATAGAATTATGGAAATGTACCAGTCAAATACCAGTGGATAAAGAGATACAGCGAAGACGATGGCGCTGGATAGGACACACACTACGGAAGCCAACTGAGAGTATTACACAACAGGCCCTTTTTTGGAATCCCCAGGGGAAAAGACAAAGAGGAAGACCAAGGAATTCTTGGAGAAGACAGATAGAAGCAGAAATGAAGATGATGGGAAAGACATGGAATGATCTTAAAAGAATGGCAAAAAACAGAACGACTTGGAAAGTGTTTGTTGAAGACCTATGCTCCACTGGGAGCTAAAAAAAAAAAAAAAAGTAGAAGAATGAAGATCACATCATTGATAAAAGATTAAAGGACGTGAAAAAGTTCACTAAAACATTGTAGTATCAACCCTAATGCTTTGGAGAACAATCCTGATAATTGCTCAGCACACAGGCTTGCAAAACAAGATTACTAATGGTAAAACAATTCATAATTTTTAAAAAAGTGATTGATGCCATTCTGAAGAGATATAATCCAGCTCTAGTTCAATACTGAATGCATCTATGTCCTCATTGTAGCAGATACCACAGGAGGTTTTTTTTTTTCCAACCATGAGTACAATTCACACTACTTCCAGCAGGAATCGAACATGGGTTGTCCGAATGTTGGTAGCCTAGTCAAGTATCAATCATAATAGCTAGTGAGAGTACATCACTGTAAGTTCCCATTGATGGAATGCACATAAGCATTGGATCCTTCAGTTTTATTTAGTGATATTTTTGACATAAATGTTGACTCAATATTTTTTAAATATTATTTATAAATTATGTGGAATAAAACCAAAACATCAAATATGTGTAATCAAATGTATGAAAAATATCTGTAGAGAATATGGGTCAGCCCATACTGCTTGCCATGTATTTTATACTATGACATTCACATTTAATCAATAATATGACATTAATTTTAGATTAATGAAAAGCTACATTCACATGAGGGCAATATTTTTTGAAGCGTAAATTTTTAGAAGGCAATGATATCTATCTATTGACCTTTCGAGCCGTAACCGGCCCATAGGGCGTAGACCAAGATACACCTTCTCCTATATGAATTTTTGTTCTAGCAGTTTTCTTTTAAAGATATTTTATTAAATCTCGCCATCTGTCTCTGTTCTGTGCAAGCAGTTCTATCTCATTGAGGGAGCCGATTCCTGCTGCTCTTGCCTCTCTCATCAATGTTCTTCTCAGTGTCTCCCTGGGTCTTCCTCTTTTTCTTTTACCTGTTGTTTCCCATATGAGGGCTTGCTTTGCTATTCGATTATTATCTCTTCTCATCACATGTCCAATGTATGACCATCGTCTTTTCTTTATTACTGAAGATATTAGTGGTTGATTGGCGATTTCTCTAATTTCCTCGTTTGTTTTGAATTCGTTCCATTCTATACCAAGTATTTTCCTTAGACATTTATTTTCGAATGCGTTCAACTTTGTTTCTATATCTCTTGTTGTTTTCCAGCTTTCACACGCATACGTAAGGGTTGATAGTACATTTGATTTGAATAGCCTAAGTTTTGTGTTTGTGCTAATGAGTTTTGATTTCCACAACTTTTCAAGGCTTCTGAAAGACATTGCTGCTTTAGCCAGTCTGATTCTAATTTCTTTGCTCGTATCCCCTTCTCGATCAATGTGACTTCCAAGATAGATAAAGTGATCGATCTCTTCTACTGGTTTGTTTTCCATGTATATTTTGTCACTTGTTGGAATTAAACTTTTCATGACTTTAGTCTTTTCATGATTGACCTCAAGCCCAATTTTGCTGGCTATTGATGATAGTTCATTTGTGTTTTCCTGCATCGTTTTTATCTGACTGCTGATGAGAACTATGTCATCAGCAAAGTTGAGGTCCTCCAAATGGTCTCCTTGTATCCATTCGATGCCTTTATTACCAGTGCAGCATTTCTTCATTATGAAGTCCATAACAATTCCAAATAACAAGGGCGATAAAATACATCCTTGTTTAACCCCAGTTTCTATTGGGAAACATTCGCTCAGTCCTTCCTCTGTTCGAACTGCACATGTGTAACCATCATACATGTCTTTGATAATATTTATGATTTTTGATGGTAAACCATATTGCTTCAGAATTTTCCACAAAGAATCTCTATGAATACTATCAAATGCTTTTTTGAAGTCGATGAAGTTAAGTACAAAAGGTTTTTGCTTTTCAATATGTTCCTCCAATATAAGTCGTAGAGTGAAAATGTGGTCAAGACAGCTTCTCCCTTTTCTAAACCCAGCCTGTTCTTCACGCATTACTGTATCTATTGAATCCTTTATTCTATTTAGGATGATTTTACAGAATAACTTTGAGGCAACTGACAAAAGTGTCACGCCTCTCCAGTTGTTACAATCTCTAAGATTGCCCTTTTTTGGGATCTTAACAATGATTCCTTTTTTCCATTTATGAGGCGTCTTCTCTGTTTTCCAAATGATGTTGAACATTTTTTGGAGATGTATTAAATTATGGCTATCAATTGCCTTGAGGATCTCAGCTGTTAACTTATCCTCTCCAGCAGCCTTGTTATGGTCATTAGCTTTAAGGTGGTTTCTATTTCACTCAAGGTGAAGTCATCTAAATTTACATCTAATTCTGCTGCTGGTGTTTCAGCTTCAAAATCTATTAAACTGTGAGGTAGTGGACGGTTAAGAATTTCTTTGAAGTGTTCTGCCCAACGGGCTTTTATGTCTGCGCTTGTTGTTAGCATTAATCCAGATTTGTCTAGAATTGGTGTTCCACTGGATGTATAGGTGTTTGTCAGCATCTTTTGTACTGTATAGAGAGTTCTGCTGTCTCCTGTAATTGCAGCTGTCTCTGCTTTCTCTGCCAAGTTGTCTATATAAGCTCTTGTATCTCTTCTTGCCGAACTTTTCACTTTGTTGTCTAATTCTTTGTATGTTGCTTTTGCCAGAACCTTTCCAAGATCTGTCTTTACATTAGTCACGGCTCTCTTTGCTTCTCTTCTTTCTTTGATGTATTTCCATGTGGTGTCTGAGATCCAAGCTCGTTTTTCCATTTTCTTCAGTCCGGCACTTGCTTCTGCTGCTGTCATTAGTATTTTGCTCTGTGAGTCCCACATTTCATTGATATCTAAGTCTATTTCACCGAGTGCTGAATAACAATTACTTAGCTCTATGTTAAACTTTTCCTTTATGGCTTCATCTTTCAGTTTATGACTATCAATTTTATGTGTAATTGACCTCTTCTGTTGGTTTCTAAATTTTAATCTTATTTTCCCAATGCACAGGTTGTGGTCACTATTAACATCAGCACCTCTGTAAGCTCTTACATCTATTAATGATGATCTGAATTGTTGTTTAATACATAGGTGGTCAATTTGATTTGATGTTCTATCGATATATATCAATGATATAAAAGCAAGTTATTATGGACAAAAGCACAAATAACTTCTTCTTTCCTTCCTCATCTGCCTTTTAGCATCAAGGGGAGATATAATTTGCTGTCTTTTGCTCTTCTGTTCACCTCTGCTGCTGTTATGTTTCCTAGTGCTTCTAATATTCCATCGATCCATCTTTTTCGTGGTTGATCCTTGGGTCTGGTATTCTCACAACATTTATTGAGGGCTCGTTGTGTTGTGTTTTGATCTTCCTGCCTTGTCACGTGGCCAAACAATTTTATCTGTTGTTTCTTTTTATATTCTATGGCTGGGGCTATTTCTAGCTTTTTTCTGTTCTTCATTTCTGATCTTATCTCTCTGACTGTTTCCTGTATGGCAGGCTCGGCTCGCTCGCTCGGCAGGCAGAATAGTTGAGGAAGACGGTGCATACGTTATGACCACGAGTAGCATGACGATGGAGGTGATGGCAGTGACAAAGGCATTCATCTGGTTAGAGTCACAAGACTACACCCATGCCTGTATACTGAGTGATTTGATGAGCATGAAAAAAAAGTGGAGGCTGGATCTGTATGTATGCAATGGGTAGAGTCATTGCAGAAGTCAAAAATACGTAAGGTCACCTTTGTCTATGTCCCAGGACATGTTGGAGTATGAGGAAATGAAAGAGCAGACAGGTTGGCTAGCTGCGCTATTGTTGAGGAAGGTCAACCAATGGATCGGGTGGACATCATCAATGCCCTCTGGGAAATGGAAGGACACAGGACTTCGACAACCATGAGTCCATGTCACTCCTTTGGATGAAAGAGAAGGGAGTTAAGATTGGCACAGCCAGAAACAAGAAACTTAGTGGGCATGTAAGAAGACTAATCAACCAACACAGAACTGGAGTCGTCAGTCGCTGGACACTTCGAAACTTGCTGAGGAGGGGATCTGAGCACCTATGGACTTGTTCTGAGTGTAATGATGATGACCCGCTATAACTGTTTCCTGTCATTCGTCTGACACATTTCATCTCAGTAGAGGTTATTTTTCTTATTGTTCTTGCATCTAGGGTCCACAAATAGCACAAATATTTAAAACTCTGATGGGCCATGAGTAGAGTTGCTAAGAGATTGTAAAATAAACTTAGAGTGGCATGGAATAGCTAAACTAATAAAAAGGTAACACAAACTATGATGTTTCTTCAAAAGTCTTCATGAGGCAATTACAACAAAAAAATAGTTGTTGGCTTGGATTTATTTGTTTAGTTTGTTTTACCTGATAAAGGCTTTTGCTGAAACGTCATAGTTTGTCTTGTTTTCTATTAGTTTAGTTGTTCCATACCATTTTGTTTACATATAATGGACAACATTTATTTCCTCACGCAGGCTTCATCTTCTGGAGTGTGTTCCAAGGTCTGGCACCTATGATCTGGTTCTATCCACTGAATGAACTTGAGATCTCAGGATATGAATTATTTGCTGCAATGTGGTTGTCCCCAATCTTGTGTCTGATTCCTGGCACTTTTGAACTCCTTCAAAACAAATGGGTATGTTATTTTCATGATCATGTCAGTTATTAAACTACTAGTGGAGAAAGCACTGGGAAAATTGAGGGACGAAGAGATAGAGGGAAGCAAAGAGAAAATATTTCAGACAGCTTAAGATAATGGCTTGGCAGAAGGTCAACAACAGAAATGATAAATAGCTGTCGAGATCAAAAGTTGTGAGACATAATCACCAACGCCAGCAGGCACGGTACTTGATGATGATGATGAGTACAGAATGCAGTCTTAATACATCAGATATATCAGAGACTGAGAATGAACTACAAGAAACAATAGATATAATAGTGAAAAAAAGCAACAAGAAAGGTCTCAGTCTGAATAGTAAGAAAACAGAAGTAATGGGTATATAGAAGAAATAATCATCACCATACTGCAGCATAAAAATAAACAGGACAAATCTGAAACAAGTGCAACACGTCAAATACTTGGGCCCAATAATAACATCAGATGGATGGTGTACCAAGGAAATAAAAAGCAGAATAACTGAGGCCAAATTAGCATTTCAGAAAATGAAAAACACCTCATGCAACAGTTCTGTGTCAATAGAAGTTAGAAAAAGAGTTCAGCTGTGCTATATATGAGGGGAGGTAAAAAAGTAATGCACACCAATTTTTTTCTCGGCTAATAATAAAGATAGGAATATGAAATTTTGCACACTTGGAATATGACATGTTCCAATTATGTGTACCAAATTGCACAGCATTCTGATAAATATTACGCAATCTATGAACCGTTAAAATGGAGCTTGTCAACAATGTCCGTTACAAACAGCGAATTGTCATAGAATTTCTGGTTGCGGAAAAAGAAACTGTGGCAAACATTCATAAACGACTGTGTGCAGTGTACAAATGTTCTGCAGTCGATAGGAGCACAGTTAGTCGCTGGGTTCAGAGAATTAAAGCTGCAGAAAGTGTACGAGTGGAGCTGCATGATTTACCGCGTTCTGGACGTGTTGCCTCGGCTACCAGCACAGACATGTTAAACCGGGCTGATGCCATTATTCATAAGGATAGGCGTATCACTAGTCAGCAATTGGCATTGCAGCTTACAGTCAGCAAGGGAAGTGCAATCGCAATTTTTAAAACTCTCGGATATTCAAAGATTTGCGCCTAATGGGTTCCTCGGTGCCTAACAAATGATCACAGAGTTCAAAGGAAAACATTCTGTTCTGAATTGTTGGAGCGTTTCGGTGTTGAAGGAGAAATGTTTTTGTCAAAAATTGTTACCGGTGACGAAACGTGGGCACATCATTATGAGCCTGAAACAAAAATGCAGTCAATGTAATGGCATCATCCGCAGTCACCAAAAAGAAAAAAATTCAAAACATCTCCATCAGCTGGAAAGGTGATGATCACTGTCTTCTGGGACATTGATGGTGTGATTCTTGCTGATGTAATGACAAGAGGTGAGACAATCAACTCGACAGCTTACATCAATACACTGACAAAACTCAAAAATCGGTTCCACAGAGTTCGGCCTAATAAGCCATCTGCAGATTTGTTGCTTCAACATGACAATGCACGCCCTCACACAAGTCTGGTAACACGGGAAGCAATCAACAAATTTGGTTGGACTGTACTGCCCCATTCTCCTTACAGCCCTGATCTGGCTTCCTCAGATTTCCATCTGTTTGGACCACTCAAAAAATTCCTGCGTGGGACACACTTTGACAATGATGAGGATGTGATCCGTGCAGTTAAAAAATGGCTACGCGAGCAGGACAAAACTTGGTACAAACGAGGCATTCATGACCTAGTTTTGCGTTGGCGTAAGGCAATACGCTTGGACGGAGATTATGTTGAAAAATAGGTAGTGTAAAGGGGATGTTCAGCTACAATCTGTGAAAATTTCACACATTTTGCCCGAATAGTTTCCGAGAAAAAAATTGGTGTGCATTACTTTTTGACCTCCCTACGTAGAACCAATTCTGACCTGTGAAAGTGAACCATGGACAGTAGACAAACAAATGAAAAGACAACTAGAGGCCGCTGAGATGGGATTTCTCAGAAGAATGTTGAGAGTTCTCTGGACAGCTAAAAAGATCAATGAGAAAATTCTCAAAGAGGCCAACATAAAAATGGATCTCCTAAGAAACACCAGAAACAATCATTTATCAGGCAAATCATGAGAAGAGGAACGTTGGAATACCTGGTTACAACTGGAAAAATAGAGATTGCGGATGATAAAGAGAGAAGATACTGGATAACTTAGTGTCATGGCATGGATAACAGTCAGTACCAGAATTGATATAATATAATGTGGTTAGAGAATTCTGAAAGGACATGATCGCTTGCGCCAACCGGTATGGCACATAATGGTGATGAGTCTGAAATGGGTTGGTCTATCACAAGATGGCAGGACATTTAGAGACCTTCAAAAACTTGTGTTTATCAACTGCATCACTCAGCAAACCTTGACACTGAGAGTACTGTTTGTTTCACAACCACCAACTGTTAGGACTTTAGAGCTTGACAAGAAAGATATGTTGAGAGCTGTCTTTCTCATTTGTCATTTATTCAAACAGAATGGTGACATAGTGATTGATGGTCTAGTTATGAGATTGAGAATCAGGAATCAAGCTCAATACAAGTACAGTGGATTGACTGATAAACTGATACTGATATTGTCAGTAAACTAATGGAGCTACCAGCATAATACTTTGTGCTCTCAGTTGGGAAGGACAGATTACATATGGGTCTGCTTTAAGTATGAGGATGTTGATTCCTTTAATCAGCAATCAGTATATCAGCACTTTTAGCAGTTCATTTTAATAAGCTGATGTTAATTCTTAAGTGTAGGTTTCCAACTTTTGTATGTGCCTTTAGATGAAACATTTATAGTTAATCTAATTGGGCTGAGGGGGGTGTAGAGCAGGGCTCCCGGTATCAATATATAACAACAAAGAAACAATGGTTTCTGTTTTAAAGAATTCATATAATGACATTCAGGGCAGTTCCATAGTAGCTCCTCTATGAGCAGTGTAAGAGAACTGTTTTCACATTTGTATTAAACTGTCTTATCTTGGTGCATGTTTACCTGTTTTTTGTTACCCATATTTTTTTTAAGTTTGATGAAGGCTTTTCTTGCTTTGTTTATTCTCTGCTTAACTTCTCCCTATGCTTCTCCTTCCGTGTCAGTAGTACTGCCCAAGTATGAAAACTTATACACTTCCTCAATTGGTGCTCCTCCAATTTCTGTTGAGTTATAACACGTTTGTTATATTTTTCATTTGTGAGCATCCTTGTTTTATTAGTATTAATCTTCATTCCCATTTTTGCAGTTTGTTTTCAATACCTGTAGCTTGTCTCTCATTTGGTTGTGGCAAGTGCAAGGGTGTGACATCAGGAAAGCCCAAGGCCCTCCAGTTGGTTACAGAGTTTCCACTGAATTCCATTTCCTTTCCTCTAGGGGGTAGTTTCATAATCTAATCTACTGCCAAAAGAAACAAGATAGTGACAACAAGCATCCTTCAGACATTTCCTTCTCTATTTTAGAACATTCTGTCAGTGACCCACAATGAACCATCCTACACGTTTTTTTTTTCCATACATGGCTTTTATGAGGTTGATGATTTTGGATGGAATCCCATAATGCTCTAACAGTTTCCGCATCACTTCAAATCTGCACTATCAAAAGCTTTCTTGTGGTCAATAAATATTATCAGCAGTGAGGAGTTTCATTCCATAGAATGTTCTGATTCTCAGTGTGGTGGTGTGGTCTGTACATTATCTACCTTATCTGAATCCTGACTACTTCTCTCTTAATGTTTTAATCTGCTGATGCTTTAATTATATTTTCACACAGTTCTACTAAAGATGTTGCTAAGCACCAAAAGTATTGAGATGCCCCTATAGTTTTTACATTGGTTTAACTATATGGGACCAACATAATTATAATTCTTTAGTGAAAATTAACTTAAATGAAGCCTTCATAATGATGCATTCTGTTGCCTTGACAAGTGAAGTTTAATATACTTCATTCTCCAATGACATAATAATCTTTAGGACACCTTCTACTTTTAATTGCCCTATCACCATCCAAACCATAATCATTTGACTTTTGAAACTTGTACAAATTGTTAGAAAGTTAAATAATTTTTTTTTATTCTTGTTGATGCCGTTGTAAAATTTATGTACAGCACTTTCTTTCTCATCCATGCGTAGGTTCTGAATTTCCTTCGCCTTTTAACAGTTGCAAGTGTGGCCTCTTTCCAAGCTTCAAGCACATTGTCAAGACTTGTAATTCTGTCATTTGGGGCAGGAATTTCTATGCTTGTGCTTGCAGCCACACTCTGGAGTCCAGTGAAAGCTATCAGGTCAGGCTCAACATTCAAGTTTAGTTTAGAATGGGTCTGTAAATTTCAGAATAGTCCCGTTTGAGAGCAAAGATTTGAGGAGAATGTAGTTATAGTTAGGGATTCTAAAATGTAGAATTTTCTAGCTCATTCACAGTATGTAGTCAGAAAATTTTATAGAGTACTGGAGACAACTTTCTAAAAAAAAAAAAAAAAAAAAAGTAATGAGCCCCATCACACCAAGTAAGTAAAGTACCCCCGTCACGCCAAGTGGCATATAGGGAATATGGTGTTAGTGACCATAAATTTTACAGACCATTGGCACATGATTTTTGGGGTAATGTGGTCGGTATTACGCCCATACCGCTTTACTTTCCCAGAAAAAAATCGGTACCCATTAAAGGCTGGGTGAACCGGAAGCTGTCAGTTGGGATTGAACCCTACCTTTTGTCCTTTGTAGTCCAGTTCACTAACCACTGAACTATTGCGGCTCCAAATTTCCAGGTAATTGAGGTCAATTATATCAGAGGATCAAAGTCATTTCCCAGGGAGACAGGGATATCAGTGATAACTTATACAAACATCCTATGTCAAACCAAGATCTAGCCTACCAAAGACAGAAGATAGCCATGGCAGAGGAAAAATCAGGGGACACACGCACAAAGCACTGACCATGTGACCAGCTCATCCAGTTTCATGATGGTGTTTCCTCCCCCCATCATGAAACCAGAACAAAGAGTCCAAGTTCACGTTATCAAAAGACTTGAACACTGAAGATGATGATGTGTTCAGATATGAAGAGAGCAGAAGAGAGATATGATCAGATCATTTCAACAGAAATCTTTCACTAAGTTAATGATATTTTGCACATGATGATGCTAGACAGTGAATTAACTGAAAACAGCTGACCTCTGGTGTCAAGATCATAGAATGAGAGCTGATTGAAGATTTTCACCCTGTGGTAGCAGCTGTGGGTAACAAGCTAGCAGGGCTGGTCAAAGAAGCAAAGATTGAAGAGAGAAGACAAACTCAGTATTTACAGATTGTCCTGAAGTCAGACATGTTTGGCTGAAGGATGCAGATTACTGTAAACCACAATTCAATGTAAATTATATATACCTGTATTTAGTACCCATTTATAGGTAGATGAAGAAGAAGTGTATTCATTATGTGAAGTGTAAACATCCATATGTGTTGCTCCATGGTCTGTGCGGATGTGCCGCAAAGTTTTGTTCTTGTTAGTTGACATTGTGGGTTCACATTCTAGAAGGTAGTGCACTTGTATTTTTTAGTTCATCTTTTGTTAAATATCAAAGCATCCACACCTCCTTGTTGATGAACCCCCCCAGTCTTCATTATCTGGTGTTGTTAGATTAGGGCTTCTTGAAGGCCATAATAGAGGAGCTGGAGAATTGTTTGATCATTTTGTTTGATTCAGCAATTCTTAAAGACTGCATTCAGCTGGTGTCAAACATACAATGTGAAGTGGGTCACTGCCCCATTATGCTGAAACCAAACACTTGTCAGGACTCTTGTATTTCTTGTATCTCAAGCACTTGTGGGATAAGTCAGTCATTGGTCAGTTGGAGCTAAGTGGCAATGGAGGAACACATACATATGTTTAAGATTCTTAAGAGGCATGCCCTTCTTTTGTAATATCTATATAAATAGAGGCTAAACCTTTAGTCTCACTATCCAGAGACCAGAGAAGGTTAAAACCATGAAGAAACCACAGATTCAAAGTGAAAAATGCCCACTACCTATGATGGGTTTCAAACCCAGTACCTTACTGTTCAGAGGCTGATGTCATACCTCTAGACCACCCAGTCCTCAAGTATCTAATATGAAATTATACACCTAAATGGTATCACAATTAAGAAAGTTTAGTATTTGTTCTCTGTCTATTTTATATATCAAGGAATATGGTATGGTCAGAGGAAACAAAACAAGGTTTCCAGGAAACTGTAAAATCTATCTTTCGTTCGCTCGAAGTATTGTCTATATCAGCAATGTCATTTCCTGTATGAATTTTACTGTCTTTTGTAATTCTTGCAGTGGCCCATATAGTTTTGTCTGTAGTGTTGTATCTATGGGCCAATGGATTTTCCTCAGTCTACTATATTCAGTGCAGTCTTGAAGTATGTGTTTAGCAGTCTGGGGTGCCTGTCCACATGTACAAGTAGTTGATGTGCCAATCTTGAATTTTGTATACATGTGACTATGGAGTCGATTGTGTCCTGTTCTTAGGCGTATAATGATAACTTGTTCATATCTATTCATATTATGAAAGGCATCCTGATATGGGGCTTGTGGTCCTCTGATTGATTTGATTATCTGTTTCTTATGATGGTATGTAACTGGTGTATCTAGTTGTGTGCCTGTTGAACCTTCCTTTGCCAACTGATCTGCTTTCTCATTTTCTGGTATTCCACAGTGAGATGGGATCCACTGCAGGGCAACCCTGTGGTGCTTGCAGAGTTCAGTCAATAAGGTCTGCAGATGTGGTAATTTTCTGGATTGTAGTGCCTGGAGTACTGATCTTGCATCTGTCAAAAACACTACAGGCTGTGGGCTAAGATTACTGTTCAGCAGCTTTTCTATTGCCAACTTTATTGCTTGTATTTCTGCATCATAATTGTGACAATATTTCCCTGTTGCTATTTTATTCATATCCCTAGTGTTATTTGGGTACTCTATATATGCACCTGCTCCCCCATTCTTTACTGCATTCTGTGCTGATCCATCTGTGTACACACGGATCCATAGGTCTTGTGGGTATTTTTCATCCAGGAAACTGAGAGTTATTGTTTTTCGCTGTAGACTATTTTGTTCCTCTTTGTCAACTATTCCTTTCACTTCTGTCCGTATTTGAACTGATAATCCTGATTCATCTGTCCAGGGAGTCTGTTCTGGTATGGGCAGAAGGGGTTTAACAACTCTTGGCATGTCTGGTGTTTGTCTACTAATACGCTTGGCTTGGTGGATAAAGCTGCTTCTCTTAAGTCGTCCCAATGCAAGATTTTGGAATCTGTCCTTCATTGGATGTCTCGGCATGCATACAAATTTTTCTGCCTGTATCAGCACCTTTGTGTCTCTCCGTTCTCTCAGTGCTGGTATCCTCCACAATTTCTCCATCTCCAATATTGGTGTTGATTTCATTGCTCCTGTGATGACCCTAAGTGCCTGGTTTTGTACTTTATCCAGTTCTTGCAATGTGGTGTTTGATGCTGAGCACCATGCGGATGATCCATATTCTAAATGTGGGCGTATACTCTGTTGGTAAACTTTACTGAGTATTTTCCCACTCGCACCCCATGTGGTTCCACACAACTTTCTTAGAATAGCTAATTTCCTCCTTGCTTTTTGGGTTGCCTTATTTATCTGCTGTTTCCAAGATAGTTTGTTATCAAATGTAACTCCGAGATATGTAGCTTGTATGTCTTCTTTCACAGGCTCATTGTTTATGTAGATGACTCCTGCTTTTTGTTTGGGGAGAGTGTGAAAAGTGTAGTACTGCATTTGTCTGTATTGATGCTGATACACCATCTATTTGTCCATGAATTCAGTGCATTCATAGCTCTTTGTAGCAATTTGGAGGCCACTGTTGCATACTCCTCTGTGCACCACATTACCAAGTCATCTGCATACATTGCCACTTTGATGCCATGTGGTAGTTCAGTAACTAGGTCATTGATGTAGATCAGAAAAAGTGTTGGAGATAGTACCCCTCCTTGTGGAACGCCCTGGCGCAATAAGACCTTCTTACTCTTAAGACCATCCAGTTGCACTCTGGCTCTCCTGTTATGCAGGTATGCTTTGACCCATTTGTACATCCTGCCATTTACTCCATAATTTCTCAGTTTCTTCAAAAGCCCTTCCTTCCATACCTTATCAAATGCTTTCTTTAGGTCTATCCATGCTGCTAGTACCAGTTTCTTTTCTTGAAACGCATCTTCAATTTCCTGGGAAAGATAGGTTGCTTGATCTTCGGTAGAGTAACACTGTCTAAAGCCTGCTTGTTGTGGGACAAGGAGATTTTCACTTTCCAGGTACCACTGCAGTCTGAGATTGATTATACGTTCCATTGTTTTACACAAACAGCTTGTAAGGCTGATTGGTCTATAGCTGGATGTCATTGAACCATCTTTTCCTGGCTTTAGTAATGGTATCATAATTGCTTCTCTCCATGCCTGTGGCACTCTACCTGTGATCCAGCAAATGTTGTAGATCTGCAGTAGTTTTGCTTTAGCTGCAGTTCCCAAGTTCTTAATCATTTCATTGGACACTCCATCACTGCCTGGTGACTTTTTCATTTTTAATTTGGATATTGCCAGCTCTAGCTCTCTTTGTGTAATGGGTGTTTCCATTACTTCATGTGTGGTCTCTTCTTGTCTTGCATTTTGTTGTTTTAAACGGGTCTCTTGTCGTTTTTCTAGGCTAATTTCAATATTATTGTCATTTGCAAAGGAGTCTGCAAAGTAATTTGCTGCATGTTTACCTGTTAGAATGTTTCCATCCTTCTTCAGTGTAATTTTGGTGTTCCTTTCTGTACCCTCATCATTCAGCTGTTTTACTGTAAAATCAACATGGCAGAGAAGTGGCCAGGGAATCTGGCAAGTGTAGCATTACACTGTCCGGCATGAGAATGGAGATAGAAGCAGCAACGACGGCGATAACATGGCTAGTTGCACAGATGGTTCATGTAGTCTTGGTGACTGACTCACAAAGTATGCTAACGAAGATTGACAGACAATGATTGCGCAGGAGTGGATGCAGCTCTTGGATGGCTCTACAGTGTGAGCATGTCAACCTGGGTGTACTGTACATTGCATGCTGGTGTACTCGGTAATGAAATAGGAGATAAGCTCACTGGCAGCTCTGGCATTGAGTGTGGCCTTACTCTGGAAAAAGAGGACATTGCCAAGTTTGTTCTTCATTTCTTAAGAGAAGAGGAGGAGGATGGGTGTGACAAGGATGTATACATTGAGAGACTGATGAGTCTAAAGGTGGAAAAGGGGTCTGGTCAATCTGGAGTGTTTAGTGGGAAAACTTATCTACAATCAACACCTTACAGGAACAATGAGTCTGCATATGCTTTGAGAAATGTTGGGGTTGGTGGTGGAGCAGATATGGGGATGCCCCAACTGCAATGAAACTGATTCCATGAATAGAATAGTTAAACAAACTGCCTTCATACCTGCTAAAATGTCACAAACAGCAACACAAGGCATTAAGTGTTTTTTTAATAAGGGAAGGTAAGAGTTGGTGAAAGAGTGAAGAATTATATTGAAATACAGAAGGAAACTCAAAAGTGTAGGTCTCTCTTTGGCAAGCCTCAACATTTCATGTTAGTAAAATAATGATAAAGTTGAGTAAGAACTTGTGTATTGTTATACGTTTGTCATTGTTGTGGTATGTATTCTTTCTTGTTTTTGATATTTATAGCGTGTCATGTGATGTCCTGTCCCTATTATCTTTTAGATGCTGGCATATCTTAGACAGCCCCATTTTCGGATTGATTATCTTACATTAAATTCTCAGGTTTATAGATTTAAAATATCACTCATCAGGTTTATAGATTAACATTAACTTCTCAGGTTTATAGATTAACATTAACTTCTCAGGTTTATAGATTTAAAATATCACTCATCAGGTTTAATGATTAACATTAACTTCTCAGGTTCATAGATTAACATTAACTTGTCAGGTTTATAGATTAACATTAACTTGTCAGGTTTATAGATTAACATTAACTTGTCAGGTTTATAGATTAACATTAACTTGTCAGGTTTATAGATTAACATTAACTTGTCAGGTTTATAGATTAACATTAACTTGTCAGGTTTATAGATTAACATTAACTTCTCAGGTTTATTGATTAATATTAATTTCTCAGGTTTATAGAATCAAATTTACCACAGGCTGTCCACAGTGTTAAATTCATTGTGTCAAAAAGTTTGACCATTTTTGTATATTTTTAAACATCATGGTCTTTATCAGTGGAAACTGCTTCACTTTCTTTGTCACATGATGTACCTTTTGACCTATTTCACCAACTACCATATTTTCTTGAATTCCATTTTATAAATTTTATTTAAAGCACTTCCTCAAGAACTTACCAACATGTTCATGTTATGTTGACATATATATATAACATAGTAGTAATATGTAAGTATTATATTACCAACAGATATGGAACATACTAATTGCTCTTATTGTATTGTCAACAGATATAGAACATACTGGAGTCTCATTTTGGGCTTGCATTCGTTTTTGGCCGGGCGAGTCTGGTTTGTGACATTTGTGCCAACATGGTGGAATGAAGTCAGCAACTCAGTTGTCATTGCTTGTGGTGTCATCTCAGTATTGAGCTGTCTGTTCGAAGGTAAGAGTATATTTCAAACCTGAGCTTTCTTATAGGAAGTCAAACTATATGTTTGTATCATTTTGAGGGTACACATTAGTTTTTTTTATTTTGTCTATTCTTCCTTTCATCTCCCTGTGGTGTATAGGTCTCCAACAAATGTTTTTAAAGCTACCCTATTTCTTGCCTTTCCCTTAAAATTGTTCCATATCCTGGTGTAAAGAGCACTTTTTATTTGGTCTTCTACAGTCACAAGTTATATTATCACAAAATAAAGTACAGTCAGTAAAATTATAATCAAACTATCAGGCGGTCTGGATAACCACGGGACTCACATAATCCTGGAATCAGTAAATCACAGAACACGTTTCTAGATGTCTCAACACTAGTCTTGTTGTGAACTGACTGCATCTGCTGTTTATTAACTTCTCATTAGTAATCGTAGCATTTTCAACTCAAATGTTAAGTCGGTCCTATTATATGGCTGTGAAACATGGAGAATAACAAAATTGACAATCACGAAGGTACAGACTTTCATTAATGGATGCTTGCTCAGAATAAAGGGATGGAAATGGCAGGACAAAGTCACTAATGTGGAATTATGGAAATGTACTGGTCAAATACCAGTGGATAAAGAGATACAGCGAAGACGATGGCGATGGATAGGACACACACTACTGAAGCCAACTGAGAGTATTACACAACAGGCCCTTTTTTGGAATCCCCAGGGGAAAAGACAAAGAGGAAGACCAAGGAATTCTTGGAGAAGACAGATCGAAGCAGAGATGAGGATGATGGGGAAGACATGGAATGATCTTAAAAGAATTGCAAAAAACAGAACAACTTGGAAAGTGTTTGTTGAAGACCTATGCTCCACTGGGAGCTAAAAGGTAGAAGAGTAATCGTAGCCTTACTAATTGTGCTCTGCTAATTATTGCTAATTTGTGCTTATCTCTACCTTTCTCTGCTAAACCCTAAGGTTTGTGTCTATGCTCATTGTTGCTTGCTGCTTTTTCTGTTACTCAATGCTCTTCCTCTTCTCTCTCTCTCTCTAATGGGGTCCTCCTTCTATCTCTCTCTCTCTATCTTTCTCTCTATCTCTCTTTCTCTCTCTATCTTTCTCTCTATCTCTCTCTCCCACTAATGGGGTCTGAGAGTGAGTGTCCTTATATATTGGACACTCCTTTTTACCCACCTATGTATCTATCCGCCCACATCTGTTCAATTATTTATTTAAATATTTGTTGACTGTGACTATACGCCCACATCTGTTCAATTATTTATTTAAATATTTGTTGACTGTGACTATACGCCCACATCTGTTCAATTATTTATTTAAATATTTGTTGACTGTGACTATACGCCCACATCTGTTCAATTATTTATTTAAATATTTGTTGACTGTGACTATACGCCCACATCTGTTCAATTATTTATTGAAATATTTGTTGACTGTGACTATACGCCCACATCTGTTCAATTATTTATTTAAATATTTGTTGACTGTGACTATACGCCCACACAGTCTGGTAATATATTTTTAAAAAATATTACGACCACACAATCTGATGACCTTAACTACGACTTCAATTTTTAATTACACCCACCATAGACATACCTGGGTGTCCTTTACTAAGTGCAGTATTTCATGTTTACACTGGATTGCGGAATTACTTTTATTCTTGTCTTTGATTTGTCTACAAATGTGAAGTTTTTGCTCCTTTTTTTCATTTTTACATTACAGGGTAGCCAGTCCCATATGTAACCCTCCTTAGTCGCCTCTTACGAACAACACGCCTGGTAGGGAATACAGCCACAATTCATTACTCTCCTTTTGTGTCCCAGCGGCTCATGGGCATTGTCTATTATTGGTGGAACATAATATTTATCAACTGGAGATGAAATAATGATTGTCATTTTGAGAACTTTCCTGCAAAAAAAAGTAGTGAGGAGAAAGTTTTGTAAGCCATAAAAAAAATTAAAATATAGAAAAAAAAACACTGTGGCAACAGAGAAACAAGTAACTCTAAGGTAGAGACTGAGCTCTAAAAACTGCAGCTGAAATTCTCTTGATGGCGAGAAGCTAAGAAAAAAACTGGAAAAATAAAAAAATAAAAAAATGGTATGTAAGAAGCTTTACGTGACAAGTGGACGACACAGACTAAACAACGTTTCGGCTCAATAGGCCTTCATCAGGAACAAACAAAAAAAACACACACACAAAACTGATAACGAAGCTACCAAAACAAAAACAGCTACCAAAACAAAAACAATCGAAATGTGTTAAAGAAAACAACAAAAATAAATAAAACTATCCTGTAAAATCCAAAATAAAATTGCAACCAAGTGCGGCTGTCGTGAACGTCGAAAATCGTGCAAAAAAGTGCGTAAATGTACACAGAACCAGAGGAGTTAACACAGGGGTCAGTGTGCAAACACAAAGGAGAAAGAATTGAATAGTAGACCGACAGGTGTAAAAAGACGCTAAGAGTGAGATGTCTGAGAGTGGGGTACAATAAAAATAAATGAGGGGTAAGGAGCACAGAAAAAAAGTTATAGAGGAGAAAACCGAAGTGTCTCATAAGGGACTAGAGGAGAAGAACTATAAAAAGCATGGCATAGTAAGTAGACCAAATAACCCAAATATGTGTAGTAGAGAAGGCTATGCAAAAGGGAAGGAGCAACCAAAAAGAAACTATGCGTATGAGTGTGATACATTCATACCTCTCGGGGTCAGCGAACCATACTGGACTATAAGGCGATTTTCCAAAGTAAAGCGGCTGCGGTCGCCAGAGTGACAAAGGACAATACCAGTGACACGGATGTCGTCTTTGCCCTTGTGATCAGGAGAGTTGAAGTGGGAAGACACCGGAGTACCAGTATTTTGTTGGACATCACGTAGATGTTCACAAAATCTTTCCGCTAATCTTCTCCCAGACTCACCAATATAGGTCATGTGGCATCGTTGGCATATGATGGCAATTTTAAGAAAAAAACTACTGGAAACTTCAGACTCAACTACCATATGTAAAATAAAATACAATTAGACAGATATGTCTGAGGATGAAAAAATAAACATTAGTCTATACCCTCAAACCTGTCTCTTTTACAAGAGAGGTCATAGCTGCTTGTTTTAACTTCAGAGTGGCATTTAGTTACAATTCTGGAAATTTTAAAGCCTCTAGAGGAAGATGTCCTGCATCTACTTTGTTGCTCTCATTCTTAAAATTGCTACTTGTTATATGTAAGGTGATTATGGTGAGATTTCTGAGAAGAATGTTGAAAGTTCCCTGGACAGCTAAAACGACAAAATTCTCAGTGGCCAACACAAAAAGGGAGCTCCTAAAAAACATCAGAAGGAAACAATCAACACTTCTCGGGCGCATCATGAGAAGAGGAAAGTTGGAATACTTGGTTACAACTGGAAAAATATAGGTAATGTGAGATTGTGAATGACAAAGAGAGAAGACACTAGATAGTTTGGTGTCATGGCATGGAAAACAGTCAACATCAGAATTGATACAATGCATTGTGAATAGAAGATTGTGAAAGGACATGATCACCTGCACCAACCAGTATGGCACATGATGATGAAGGTGAATATAGAAGATAATGACAGCATTAGCTAAACTAGTTCAGGACATAATATAATGGAGTATGTTTGTTTAAAATGTGTTCCCTGTAATCTTTGAAATATTGATTGTAATGAAAATACACCACAAGATCTATTTCTGCATTATCTACTTTGCTCATTATTTGTGTCATTCATACAGACACATACCCACATGAAGATGAACCCACAAAGTCTGTGACAGTTGGCAAGACACACAATGGGAGTGCCACAAAGTCTGTGATGGATCGTCGGCCTCACTGGCTTCCTTGTGGTGTAGGACTGGGAAGCCTTATCTATCTGACCCACATGTGCTTCGGGGAGGCCTCCCTAATTTCCCGATGGAGTATCAAGTCTTTCCCTGACCCAGGACCAGTTCCTTTAATGTGGGGGTGAGTGTACAATAGATGTTAAGGTAATCCTATAGCATGTCATCATATAGAAGTATGAATTGTTAATTAGCAGAAAGCCTGCTTCGTTGTACCTGAGGCAGTTGCAAGCCTCACCTTACCCCATTCATTTCTTCTTAGCATTTACCATTAAGAGGGCATGGATACATTGTGGCACTAGTTTATGGTAAAGTTATAATATCTCCGCATTTTTCCTGACACATCCATCTTCGGCATTGGTAGATTTGCTTAACAATTTTTGCTCAGACAGAAGCCATTTTAGTCCTGCTCTTTTTCAACTTTAAATTGTTATGGGTTCTTTAATGTGCGAGTTCATATGGGGCATCCTGTTTTTCCACCATCTTCCATGAGTGCTGCTAGACTTAGGATCTCAACTACACAGAGACCCGGGCAGGGTAAAGTCACAAGGAAACCATAGATTTTGTTTTTTTTTTAAACTTCCTTCGCTTGTAGTGGGGATCAAACCCTGGACCTTACTATCCTGAGGCTGCTGTCTTAACTCTAGACCCCCCTCCCCTCTCCATTCACAAGTGGACAAATCAAATTAGAATGATGTTTCAGCTCAAAAGGCCTTCAGCAGGAACAAACATACAATACACACACAGATATCTATTTAAAATAATAAAAATTTAAAAATAATAAATATAAAATAATTTTATTATTTTTAATTTTAAATACAATTCTGTTTGCGTGCGTGTGTGTGGTATGTTTGTTCCTGCTGAAGGCCTATTGGGCCGAAATGTCATTCTAATTTGTGTCATCCATTTATTACATAAGGCTTTAACCATACCATTTTTAAATATTTTTTTTTTCATTTCTCCTTACAATTAACTTTACTGCACCTTCACACTTTCATGCATTTCTTTGCCTTGCGCCCCCCCCCCCCCATTCACTTTGTCAATCATCCTCTTCTTGTGCCATGCTTGGCTCCAACTTCCTGCTTTCTCATGATGTAATTTTCATCAATTGTCTGCTTTCAAATAGCAATCATGTATTGCCCTCTGAAAACTTGTTTTATCCATCATGAATACACACAATTAATTGCCTCTAAAACTAACTGGCTAGCTCTGCCATTTGTCATGGACCAAAAGAGAATGCATTTACATAAGTTTATTAAAGATTTAAAACCTCTTTATTTTATCCATCCATGTTTCAAATGTCCTTTCCAGGGGTCAAGAGATCCTACAACTGAGCTGAGTGCGCTCAGCAATTCAAAGCTGACTGCATGCATCAGAATTGGCGAACAAGCTGGAAACAGTTCTACCTGATTTGGCTAAGCGAATAGGGACTGAAGAAGGAAGGCAATCCAGTACTCAAAAATGTTGTGCTGAGGTTGGATGTGTTGGACCACAAGGCACAAATATCACACGCTAGCTGCAAACCAAATTAAAAGACATCTACGCCATTTTCACCTGCTTTGGACAGACGATGAAGAGGAGAATGTTAACTCCTTTAGTTGTAATTTGGTGGACACCAGAAAGAGAAAAATGTCCTTCCCTGAATCTTCCAATTTTAAACTGAGAATCCAATACAATAATAGCCATATTTATTATTGTATCAGTATCTGAATTCAGTTCACATTTATGTGAAATTTGTGGACCTCACTGCAATAATGAAGATGAGTTCATCATTGTACCTTCATGCTTGTAGTATCTGCACTTACTCTCTGAGTCAAGTATTCTTTATGTTACTGGTGGATTTCTAAACAGAAACAGAATTTGTGTTACTGGTGGATTTCTAAACAGAAACAAAACATATGTTACTGGTGGATTTCTAAACAGAAACAAAACATATGTTACTGGTGGATTTCTAAACAGAAACAAAGCATATGTTATTGGAGGATTTCTAAACAGAAACAATATTTGTGTTATTGGAGGATTTCTAAACAGAAACAATATTTGTGTTATTGGAGGATTTCTAAACAGAAACAATATTTGTGTTATTGGAGGATTTCTAAACAGAAACAAAACATATGTTATTGGAGGATTTCTAAACAGAAACAAAACATATGTTATTGGAGGATTTCTAAACAGAAACAAAACATGTGTTATTGGAGGATTTCTAAACAGAAACAAAACATATGTTATTGGAGGATTTCTAAACAGAAACAATATTTGTGTTATTGGTGGATTTCTAAACAGAAACAAAACTTATGTTATTGGAGGATTTCTAAACAGAAACAAAACTTGTGTTATTGGAGGATTTCTAAACAGAAACAATATTTGTGTTATTGGTGGATTTCTAAACAGAAACAAAACTTATGTTATTGGAGGATTTCTAAACAGAAACAATACTTGTGTTATTGGAGGATTTCTAAACAGAAACAAAACATATGTTATTGGAGGATTTCTAAACAGAAACAAAACTTGTGTTATTGGAGGATTTCTAAACAGAAACAAAACTTATGTTATTGGAGGATTTCTAAACAGAAACAATACTTGTGTTATTGGAGGATTTCTAAACAGAAACAAAACTTGTGTCATTGGAGGATTTCTAAACAGAAACAAAACTTGTGTTATTGGAGGATTTCTAAACAGAAACAAAACTTGTGTTATTGGAGGATTTCTAAACAGAAACAAAACTTGTGTTATTGGTGGATTTCTAAACAGAAACAAAACTTGTGTTATTGGAGGATTTCTAAACAGAAACAAAACTTGTGTTATTGGAGGATTTCCAAACAGAAACAAAACTTGTGGTGTTGGAGGATTTCCAAACAGAAACAAAACTTGTGTTATTGGAGGATTTCTAAACAGAAATAATACTTGGATTATGAAAAGCATAAAACCAGCATTCCACCACTACACTTTTCACTACAATACAGACTAGCTAAAGAAGTTAGACATCTTCTTATGACCCTTACCGTAATTGATCTTTATTTTTGGATTAGCTATTTGTCACATTTTTGTTAATATTGAAAAAAGAATGTGAGTGAAAAGAAAACATCACAATTCATAGTATGATTGTGATATCTTCATTTTAATTCCATCACTTTTAATTTTGGCATGCAGTTTTGTTTGAGTGAATGAGAATACCAGCTCAATCATAATTCTCTTTAGTGAAATGTTTCAACATGCTAGAAGATGTGTATACCTAAAGAAACATAAAAGTACCCCTGTCACGCCATGTGGTGTATAGGGAATATGGTGTTAGCGACCATAAATTTTACAGACTTTTGGCACATGATTTTTGGAGTAATGTGGTCGGTATTACGCCTGTGCCGCTTTACTTTACCAGAAAAAAATCCGGTACCCATTAAAGGCTGGGTGAACCAGAAGCCATCGGTTGGGATCGAACCCTACCTCTTGTCCTTTGTAGTCCAGTTTACTAACCACTGAGCTATCACGGCTAAGATGTGTATAAGCACACTCATAAAGTCTTACCCATTCATGCAACCAGCCCTTTCCATGCATGATTATCTCTTAATTTCTGCAGTTGTCTAATTACATTATCAGTAATTGTTCTGTGGAAACATAAGTAACATAATGGCTGCATGCCGGCTTGGTGATAAGTGGATAAGGTTAAATTGCAGTTTGACATCTTCAGTTGTTCCAGCAGAAAACAATTACCTGACTCAGTGATTTAATAAAGGTAGATATCAGCATGGAAGAGCACTGGCCTCCTCACCCACAAATGCCTTTACCAATCAAAGTTTAAAACTTCACTCTCTAATGACATATGATGATATGGAGCACCCTTTACTTATAATTGCCTTGTCAGCAACTAAACTACAATGGTTGGATTTTTTCAGCATATCATTCTGAAAGCTATCTTTTATAGTTATCCCTTTAGCTCTGAAACATAATACATGCCTGTTTGGGGAACACTTTTTAGCTGAAATGACTTAAGTTACTTTGACGCAAATTAGACCCTTCATATGACACAAATGTGGCCCTTCCTCAATAAAAATTCTGGTGTTCCTAATCCTTATTTTCAGAACTTTTCCCCCGCCTTGCCACTGTAAAAACAATTATTGTTTATATAATGCTGCTGACATTGCTGTGTCTGTGGTTTCAGTTTATCTTGCAAATTTGTTAAAATAACAATTGCCACCTACCAGTCCAATGTTTATGACTTTCACTTTTATCAGCGCCATGAACACTAAAATGTTTCAACTTCAAATGCAAATTTAACAAAATTGACATGGGAAAAAAAAATAACTTTCACTTTTACTCACCGAAATTAAATTTTATTGTTGTATAAACAAACATAGATTCAAAATGTTAATGTGAGAGATTAAATGTTGTGAATTAAGTGGATTGTAAGATAAATATCATTTATGAGCACCAGCGCCTGTAGCACAAAAACATAGATCTTCTCCAGATACTAGTTGAACAAAATTAAAGCGGTTCAAAAAATTATGACTTTCACTTTTACTCATAGAAATGATTAAACTGTACTGCTGTATAAACAAATCTAGATTAAAAATGTTAATATGAGAGATTAAATGTCATGAATTAAGCAGATTGTAATGTAAAATATAGGTGTAATTTTTCCAGAAGTGGCGGGCTAGACAAACATTCCAGACAGGCTTTGCGGGAGGGAATTCCATATTTGATGTCACAACTGCATAAAACTAAGGTAGATGTTTTAAAGAGCAAGCATTCAGATGTGCCATCTCATAGTTATCTCTTTAGAAAACCAAATAATGCCAACTCAGTTATAGTTATCTCTTTAGAAAACCAAATAATGCCAACTCAGTTATAGTTATCTCTTTAGAAAACCAAATAATGCCAACTCAGTTATAGTTATCTCTTTAGAAAACCAAATAATGCCAACTCAGTTATAGTTATCTCTTTAGAAAACCAAATAATGCCAACTCAGTTATAGTTATCTCTTTATAAAACCAAATAATGCCAACTCAGTTATAGTTATCTCTTTAGAAAACCAAATAATGTCAACTCAGTTATAGTTATCTCTTTAGAAAACCAAATAATTCCAACTCAGTTATAGTTATCTCTTTAGAAAACCAAATAATGCCAACTCAGTTATAGTTATCTCTTTAGAAAACCAAATAATGCCAACGTAACTTAGATTGTCTGTTATTCTGTTTAGGTCCTTGGTGCTCTTTGCCCTGGCTCTTGGCTCCGCATCATTCTGGAGTAGAAAATATCCTACAGTTGTTGTTGTTGCTGCTGCTGTTTGTCTGTCCTGCCTGTACTGGCTGCCAAATCCATACCTGGCTTTCAGTGGTAGGTTTAGTTGTGTTTATGAAGTATTGGCAATATTCTAAATTGTAATCAACAGTAAGTGCATTAATATAATTTATAGCTCATGTTTAGTGCTTCAAACCTGCAACCAGAAACTGCTAAGCAGGTGCAGCTTTGAGGAAATGCACACAGTGATAGGAGGTGGATGTTAGAGTTGGATGAGTAATGTACTCGAAATGAATCCAAAAATTATTACAAGAGCTGCTGTCCTGTGGATACTGGAGAGAAGGTCAATGAGACACAGGCCAAAGATAATCTGATAGATGAGAGTGAAGTAGAAGTGCACAGTGTGAGCCAGATTTGAGACACTTTGCAAAGGAATACCATGGCCTGAGTAGAAAGGTTTTCATGTTATTGTGTACAATGACACATGGCATGCTGGTCACTAACTGCTTTGTGAAAGAGAACATTGGCTTACAGACATTCTCCTTTAGCATAATCAGTACAAATTACTTGTCCTCGTTTAATGTTTCAGATCATTGTAAACTAGACATTAGAGCTCCCACTGGGGTGAATTTAAAGTCAGAATGTTAATGATTTTATGAACAAGCAAGTCAGAGCATTAGCAGGTATTAGATTTGTTTGGAATCATCACCTGTGCAGCCAAATGGGGCACGCACGGAAGTTGGGCAGTGTCAACAAAATTTGCCAGTGAGTTTTCAGGGATGCTTTGACATGATGTGGAACAGATATGGGGAATTCCAGACTGCAATGAAACCGATTTAATGGATAGAATAAAAAGATACAAACATATGGGTCCATCCAAAAGTACCTCGACTGAAAGTGTTCAGTGACTCATAGCTGTTTATATCAAGGTCAGTGATGCATAGCTGATCAATACCTTTCTCTGCCTCATAAATGTGGAGGTATGAAAACTTATACACTTCTAGTAACAGACTAATAGATCTGGCTAAGCAAGGAGAGGATTGAAGAAGGCAACCTGCTACTCATGCCATTCTGAAGTTGGATGAATTAAGGTTAAAGTACAGATATCACAGCTTGCTGTAAATCATCATACAATGCTTCTACATCCAGTTAACAGCCTTTAAAAGACAAGACATCGATGAGGAAACACTTAATCAAAGAAGATGCAAATGCAGTTAATATAGGAGTGTATCCATGATTAAAGGGTAACATGGAGATAAGAGCAGTAGAAGAATTAAAGAGAAAATAACCGGTGGAATAAAATTATGGAGCAGAATTCAATAGCATTAACTGAGTTGTGACAGCATTAGATATGCCTTTCTTATAACAGCACTTTTTCTGTGATATGAGGCATATTCAAATGAAACCCGTCCCAATGGCTTTATTAAAAACATGTAAGATACATCAGCAGGTGTGGAAGAGTTAAATATAACAATTGTTATGAAGAAAGTACTCACCAGGGTTCTTTAGAAAAAGTCACCAGAAGCATCACACATCCGACTGTTTGGATAGAAGGCGGATGCTGTCCAAGAAAAATTACTTTGGTTGCGCATTGAACCATTTTGTCACCGAGGTCATGACATAACCCTTGTCTCTTTAGAGATTTTTTAAAGGGTCAGAACAAATTAAAGTCATATGATGACAGATCATGGCTGTAGGCTGGGGTGTTGCAGAACTTGCCACCGTTTCTTGGCTAATGCTTCCTGCACAATGTTTGTGACATGTGGACAAGCATTTTCATGCCACAGAATCACACCATGTGAAAGCAAGCAGGGTCTTTTATTTTTTATGGCTGTATAGGTTGTCTCATGTGTCTTAGTAACAGATGGCACTGATGTTCACACCAAGCCCTTTAAAGTTTGCCAATAGAAGCCCTTCACAGTTAAAAAAAATGCATACAGATTCCATATCACACTGGCCATTTGTCCAAAGGTCTGCAGAAAAATCAATATTGAATATACTACATGGAGAATTGCACATTAGTATGTGCTTATTATGTCAGATGTGACATCATGCCTCCTATGTATGTCCACTTGGCACAGCGGGTTTCATTTGAACATGCTTTGTATAATTATCATCACTAAATAATGTTTATGGTGTTGCTTTTGGTATGACAACATTATATGACTGCTAAAAATGCCAGTTTTGGTAGACTGCCTAAACTTTTGACCATACATCTCCTCAGCGGGATGCTGCTTAGCCTTCTTGACCATGTCGCTGTGGCCTGTTGTTGTAGATATTGTGACTCAAAGTCATGCAGCCTTGTGCCTTACTGTTGCCAGCTTTACTTATGTTGTCCAGGTATATGTTCAGTTGATCAGATCTGTGTGTATTTTGTAGTCTGTCAGCAACATATTAAAGAACAGGAATCTTGATAACTACCTCCCTCCTCCCAAACACAAACAACCTTAGCTGTGCCTCATAACAACTTTGTTTACTACATTTGCAATTTTATTAACTTCACTTCCAGTTGTTCTTTTTTTTTATTTAGTCAAAATGATTTCACCTTGGTATCAAAGTATTATGATCCTAGTGGAAAATCTACTTAAGAAAAAGAAACTTAATATAAACCTGAACATGAAAGGTCTGATAAGTTTGCATTACCAAGGAAAGACAACTTTGCCTACAGTGGTTGCCAAAAAGTCAAGAGAAACCAAATAAATGCTTAGGAAACAGCCCAAACAAATACAATCTGAAGACATGATATCTTGATATCCCATTACCATTAAGAGTTTGTGAGTCTCTCTCACTGTTCAGTGTTTCTTGTAATTTGTTTGTGATTTTCAATGTGTTCTAGACTCACTTTTAGCATGTTTGTTGACCTCTTTTTATGCCCTAGTAAGATATATGGATCATGGACAGTAGACAAACAAATGAAATATCAATTAGAGGCCACAGAGATGGGATTTCTCAGAAGAATGTTGAAAGTTTCCTGGACAGCTAAAAGGACCAATGAGGAAATTCTCAAAGAGGCCAACACAAAAAGGCAGCTCCTAGAAAACATCAAAAAGAAGCAATCAACATTTTTCGGGCACATCATGAGAAGAGGAAAGTTTGAATACTTGGTTACAACTGGCAAAGTACAAGGAAAGAGAGATTGGGGATGACAAAGAGAGTAAATACTATATAATACAACAACAGAACTGATACGATGCACTGTAGATAGAAGATTTTGGAAGGACATGATCACCTATGCCAACCAGTATGGCACATGATGATGATGAAGATTTATGGAAAGAAAAGCATGGATATCACACATTACATGGAAGCATATACAAGGCATGAAGCAAAACTAGCCTTGTTACTGAGCTAGGTAAAATAGCAACATGTAAAGACCTTGATAATAAGGTAAAAAAAACTCTGCAAGACAGGATAAAAGAACTTATATAGATAATCTAGTAGTTGAAGCAGAATTAGCCTCCAAAACTGGAAATGACAAGGTATTATATAATATACAGAAACAACTAACATGCTCCTTTACATCAAATGGCTGACCTGTTCTGAGTAAAGATGGCATCTTACTAACTTCTAGTGCTAACAAAAAAAGACCATATGGGCTGAACATTTCCAGGATATGCTTAACCACCCACATCCCAGTCATCTGATGCAGTTTGAAACAGATGAAGCACCAACTCCCACATCTAGGCATCAATATAAAACAAATCACTATAACAAAAATGGAATTAGCAGTGAAACACATGACTAATAATAAAGCCTCAGTCATATAGATAAAATAACTGCAGAGATGCTGAAAGCATTTAATAGTTGAAACCTATTCCACCTAAGAAAGTTATTTAATAAAATTTGGAATGAAGAAAAAGGTTCCTACAAACTGGAAGAAAGGGATCATTATCAAAACTATTCAAAAATGGCAATCTTAAAGATTGCAATAACTGGAGAGGAATTACACTTTTATTAGTTGCCTTCAAAGTTTTCCCATAGAATCTTGCTGAACAGAATAAAAGATGCTGTAGATAATATTATGTGCGCAGGACATATATATTGTGAGCAGGATATAGAAAGGGGAGAAGGTGTATTGACCAAATATTCACTCTGAGGATAATACTAGAACATACAGAAAAACAACAACCATTAATCTGCAATTTCATTGATTTAAAAAAGCGTTCGACAGCAAAGTTAAGATCTTGAAACATTACGGAATACCACAAAAAATGACCAACATTATAAGACATATATGATGGCTATATCTGCACAGTTCGCACAGAAGACGGAATGTATGATGGTTTTGAGTCAAACAGGGATGTATACTATCACCATTTCTATTTGGAATTACCATTGATTACATAATGAGTAATGTTTCAGAGGCAATAATGGCATTAAATGGTATGACAAGAACTACTTGGATGATCTGGATTTTGCAGGTGATATAGTGCCCCTAAGTATCAAGAAGATGCAAAATATCACAGATACCTTATCTATGATGGGAAAAATAGGAATTGAAATCAACAGGGATAAAACAAAAATAGTGAAAAATAATACCATAGAGGATAAAGTATAATCTCAATCACCAGGCGTAGACCACCATATATATATCTTGGTAGTAATATAGATCAAGAAGGTGAAAAGAAGAAATAGATCAGAAGCAGGATAGCAAAAGCAGCAATGAATTTTAAAAAATATGGAAATAAAAAATGCTAAGCTAGAAAACCAAACTTAGAATATTCAACTCAAATAGTTGATAATTACACCTATGTTGGAAAATATCAAAAGAGATTGAGAAAAAAAAACACTTTTGAAGACAAATGCCTAAGAAAAATACGCAGTATACAATGGAATGAATTCAAGACTAATATTGAAATAGGAGAAATGGCCATGTAACCAAAGATCTCATCTACAATTAAGGAAAGATAATGGGCATATGCTGCAAAGAGACAGCAAGAGAATTCCAAAACAGGCTCTTCTATGAGAAACATCAGGATACAGAAAAAGAGGAAGACCTAGAGAGACACTAAAAAAAACACTTATAAGAGAAGCAAAGTTGGCAGGCATAGATTCATTAGATAAGATCAAACATCTTGTCCAGAATAGAGTTGGGTGGCAAAAAACACTACACTCTCTATGCAACATCTAATGGTGTGAGAAGGATCTAGAAGATACATGTGATCTCAGATTATTAGGTGATTAATTTACACCTCAATCACTCCTGACTCCCATGTAAGTCTACAGCACAACAACAGTTTAACCTTTGAATATCCAAGATGTGGACAATAAGAAATTACATCATCAACTGCAGGTGAGCCACACCTGGTGTTTGCAATACCGACAGTTCAAAGGAATGAAGTTCCCAGCCCGACCTATCTTTATCACCTATTATCAGTTACAGATCCACTCCATCGTGCAAAGTGTGATGCCATGAAAAAAACAGCGTATTCATGAGTTTATATAAAAGGACATTCGCAATACAAGCCATTTTAGACTGCTGCCACCACGATCAATGTGCTGAGATAAAGCTAAGACAAGTAAGTATACTACCAGGTATAGACCGTAGATTCAACCAGAAGTGTTGCTTAGAATAAGTGTAGTATTTTATACCAAATATATTATAAGTGGTAGAGTTCAATACAGCAGGAGGTCGATGCCTGTGAGTCATGACCCAGGCTGGTCAACCTCCCTTAGCGTATCAAGGAGCCAAAGGACCGAAATGCTTGCTAGACGGGGTCTATTTCTGATGCTTAAATTGGCTCCTGTTGCGAAGCTCTGTATAAGGAGTTCCCTGTTACATGTGATGTAATAACAAAAATATTGCGAAAAAGAACAACTTGAAATACAATCCAATAACCTCTCCTCCTTTCTCTCTCTCTCTCTTTCTCTTTTTATGTGAATCTTTCTCTACCTGTCCTAACCTTTCTAGTTCCATTTATGTAAATCTCCTATCTCTAATAACATTTAATGTAGCTCTGACCCTGACCACTCTTGAACACTTCTTTGAATCTCTCTGTCTTTGCTGTAAAAGTCACTATAATAACATATGTACATCTCTCTCTCTTTTTCAGCATAAGTCACTGTAAATACCCTTACGTGAATCTCTTTCTCTTCCAGTGCCTCTTCTGGGTGTGGACTGTTGCCTTTAACTTTGTGCCTTATGGAGTATATACAAGAGAACACACAGATTGGCTCATTGGGATCATCATGGCTGGAATCTTGGCCCTGGTGCTCTTTTGTAAGCTTTGTTCTCGCTTCTTTTCAGTTAATTGTGCTATATAGAAATATTGTACGTGAAAAATAGTATCTTTTGTAACAGAATATTATTTTGCTATTTGACTTCAAATGAATTAAAATTTACACATAGTTTAAAATTATTACACAGATCAACAAGCAAAATCATTGTTTTTGTAAGTTTTTATATCAAGAGGGAGCTGCGATAGCTCAGTGGTTAGTGAACTGGATTACAAAGGACAAGGGGTAGGGTTTGATCCCAACCGACGGCCTCCGGGTTCACCCAGACTTTAATGGGTACCGGATTTTTTTCTGGGAAAGTGAAGCGGCATGGGCGTAATACCGACCACATTACCAAAAAAATCATGTGCCGAAGGTCTGTAAAATTTATGGTCACTAACACCACATCCCCTATACGCCACTTGGCGTGACGGGGGTACTTTACTTTTTTTACTTTTATATCAAGAGCAAAAACAGGACAGAACAACTGTTTTGTTTTTTTTATCCTCTTCTTGTATCTGTAGCATTGAGAATGGGAAAAAAAATCAATTCTTTAAGATTGTATTTGTTAAAAGTTCTTAAAAATGTTTGTTTTCATTTTTTTATTACCAACATTGGGTTTTCTCTAATAAAATAACCCTATTGCAATTAATAAAAAAAAATAGATATGAGTGGCGAAAAACACTACAAGCCATATGCGATGTCTAAAGGCACGAAAAGAATCTAGAATCAATCAATCAAAGCCCTTTAGGCTACTTATTGGAGAGTATGTCATGGACAAGGTATCTCCATTCATTCTAGTTCCCTGACATTTTCTTTATTTCTATCCAGTCTAGGCCAATGCTCATGAGGGTTTCCATGACTCCTCCATCCTGAACCTTCTTGACTTTCTCTTTCCTGGGAGTTCCATGACAGTGTATGTCTTTCTATGCTGACATCACACTTTTTTAGTGTTTGTCCAGTCTGTCAACTATATTATCATACTTTGAGGATATTGTGACTTTTGCTATGACCAAATGTATTTATGAAATTTACATTCAAGGGTGGGGGGGGGGGGGGGTTGTATCGCACGGAGAACAGTACATTTGAACAGTACATTTCTACATTTGAAAGGGAGTTGGTGAAAAATCAGAGGTTAAAAACACATCTACATCTAGACTCTGTGGAGCTAATATTTGCTGATTCTGCCATAATAGTTGTAAAATATTAACAGACAAGATCAGCTAACATTTACTGATTGTTTGCTCGATGAGAACGGTTATAAATATCAGTACATTTGTGAGTGATGTGAGCAACATGTCAGACTACCTTAATTTTCCTACTTATAAGAATATCTAGTACCTATATTCAGACGGTTAGTGGATAAAAATATTTGCCACAGTCGGGAGTTGGAACATCTACCTAGTCAACAGGCAGACCATTTCACAACAGCACATCTTTGTCTTAACTCAAAGTCCAGCCAATACTGCCACATTTTTTTTTAACTTTTGCTTATTCTTTAAAATTTGCCATTCTGTCTGAGGCTTTTCTCATCAAAATCAAAGATTGGGAAGGCCAAATTGTCATGACAAGAAAGTCCCTGCTGTTTGCCTGTTCTCAGCACATAGGCACATAGACTCTAGGGGAACCGCACACGAAAGAGGAGTAGGCATCATGTTAGATAGAGAAAGAAGCAAAACAGTGAAAGGATTTTGGCCAGTATCAGATAGAATTCTGCTAGTAAAATTGAGAGGTAGACCAATGGATATCAACATAATTCAAACTTATGCACCAAGTAATAGCGAAGAAGAAGACATTGACACTTTTTACAATGAGCTAGAGATTACCATGGAACATGGTGAATCCCAAGAAATAACTGTTATATTAGAAGATTTCAATGCAAATGTAGGAACAGCTAAAGTGCAAAATGACTGGAGGACATGACCTTGGAGAGATGAATAATAGATTGATAGATTGGGCAAAGACACAGGAAATAATTATAGGTAACACCTGGTTCAAACAACACCCTAGGCGATTATGGACATGGCAACACCCAGACAAAAAAGTACACAATTAAATTGATTTTATTCTGGTACAGAGAAGATTCAGGAATGGGTTAACATCTGTTAAAACAAGGCCAGGAGCAGATTGCAATAGTGACCATGTACCAGTAGTTGGAAAGATAAGAATAAAACTGTGGAAGGCACAGAAATCACCAAGAAATATAAAATTAGAACTATACATGCTTAGAGTAGATAAACAGATGAGTGATAAGTACAGCACGACAGTACAAAATAGATATGATGCTATGGAGAAAATACAGGACATCAAGGAGCAGTGGGAAATGCTCAAACAATCGATTGAACAAAATTAACAGGAAGAAAAGAAGTCAAATTTTCATGATGTGTGAAATCAAAGGAAGGAAATATAATAATGGGACAGGAGAAGATAATGGAAAGATGGACAACATATATCAGTCAACTCTAAGATGATGAAAGACCAGAGCTAAACAATTCAAAGACAAAGGACCACCAATAATACAGAGTGAAGTGGACGACGCAATTCGACACATGAAAAGAGGCAAAGCTCCAGGTCCCGACAATATAACAATCGAAGAGATAAATGCATTAGGAGTGCTGGGTGTAGAAGTCATAACAAAACTACTCAATGACATATGTAACACTGGATACATACCCGAAAATCTACTAAAATCTATCTTTGTAGCCATACCGAAGAAGTCAGGCACCACTGATTGTGAAGACCATCACACTATTAGTCTCATGAGCTATATGACTAAAATATTACTAAGAATCATCATGAGAACATGTAAGAAACAAAATAAAACTAGAAATAAGTGAGGAACAATGTGGATTTGTGGAAGGAAAGGGCACCAATAATGCAATATACATCATAAGAACATTGATAGAAAGAGCTATAGAGGTAAAGAGAGATTTATATACGTGCTTTATAGACTACACAAAAGCATTTGACAAAGTAAAGCATGTGGAAATAATCAATATGCTGGATAAATTAAACATTGATGGCAAGGATCTGCGAATCATAAAAAACATGTACTGGCAACAAACAGCAGCTTTACGAATTAACAACCAAACAGGACAATTCCAATATATAAAACAAGGAGTCAGACAAGGCTGTGTTCTGTCGCCGGATTTGTTTTCACTTTACAGTGAATATATTATGAGATCAATAGTAGACAAAAAAGGAATTGAAGTCAACGGTCACAACATAAATAATTTGTGATATGCGGATGACATAGTCTTAATAGCAGAGACAGAGAACGAACTACAAGAAATGATAGACATAATAGTAAAAGAAAGCAACAAGAAAGGTCTCGGTCTGAATAGTAAGAAAACAGAAGCAATGGTTATATCGAAGAAACAATCATCACCATCATGCAGCATAAAAATAAACAAGACAGATCTGAAACAAGTGCAACGCTTGAAATACTTGGGCACAATAATAACATCAGATGGGAGATGCACCACAGAAATAAAAAGCAGAATAGCTCAGGCCAAAATAGCATTTCAGAAAATGAAAAATATCTTACGCAACAAATCTATGTCAATAAAAATGAGAAAGAGAGTTCATCGGTGCTATATAGAGCCAATTCTGACCTATGGAAGCGAATCATGGACAATAGACAAACAAATGAAAAGATGACTGGAGGCCGCAGAGATGGGATTTCTCAAAAGAATGTTGAAAGTTCCCTGGACAGCTAGAAAGACCAATGAGGAAGTTCTCAAAGAGGCCAACCCATAAAGGGAGCTCTTAAAAAACATCAGAAAGAAGCAATCAACGTTTTTCGGGCACATCATGAGAAGAGGAAAGTTGGAATACTTGGCTACAACTGGCAAAATAAAAGGAAAGCGAGATCGCAGACAAAGAGAGAAAATACTGGATAGCTTGGTGTCATGGCATGGAAAACAGTCAACAACAGAACTGATAAGATGCACTGTAGATAGAAGATTGTGGAAGGACATGATCGCCTATGCCAACCGGTATGGCACATGATGAGGAACATATATGCTTGTCCAATTTTTAGTTCATTATATGTGGTATGTAGATATCTTCAGTGACCAGTTCTCAATCTAAAAATCCTATTTCATCTTCATTTAAAAAAAAAATTAAGTTCAAATGAACAATCAAATAAAAGTCAAATTTACACTGGTATATCTTTTAGTGAGGTCATCATCATGTGCCCTACCAGTTGGCTTAGACGATCATGTCCTTCTACAATTTTCTATCCACAGTGTATTGTATCAATCCTGTTGTTGACGGTTTTCCATGCCATGTCACCAAGCTACGTAGTATCTTCTCTCTTTGTTGTCGCAATCTCTCTTTCCCTGTATTTTGCCAGTTGTAACCAAATCATTAGTGAGATCAGGTGCTCAATCAAAAAGTATCAAGGTAGTGACACCTATATTGATAACATGTGTTGATTAGATACATTAAAATTTTGCAGTGATGGAAGGTTTGCTAGCATAAAGTAACTGGTAAAAATTCTTTGTTAGTTTACACCAGCTTTATATCTCTAGTCCAGTCCTGAGTGACTGAATCTCGCAAAAATATTGTTTCATATTTTTCACACCTGTAGCCACGTGTTCATGTGTGCCTTACCATACAGGCAAATATTCTCAAACTTAGAGGTACTGTCATTTGTCTTTTTTTATCATTGAGAGTTTTTTTATATTTTTGCTAGATTTTCTTTTTCCTATTGAGTTTTCCCATGCAGTAGCCTTTTTTGTATCCGGTCTACGTTTCATTAACTACAGTGTTTTTATGATAACAGCGTGTTAAACCTCTGATCTACGATTCTATAACAAGCGGGAGAAAAACAAATCCTCCATTTTGGATCCAACCAGAAAAGTTGGTTACACATGTGCAGTTCATACAGAGGAAGGACTGAGCAAATGTTTTCCATTAGAAACTGGGGTTAAACAAGGATGTATTTTATCACCCTTGTTATTTGGAATTGTTATGGAGTTCATAATGAAGAAATGCTGCACTTGTAACAAAGGTATCGAATGGATACAAGAAGACCATTTGAAGGACCTCGACTTTGCTGATGACATAGTCCTCATCAGCAGTCAGATAAAAACAATGCAGGAAAACACAAATGAACTATCATCAATAGCCAACAAAATTGGGCTTGAGATCAATTATGAAAAGACTAAAGTCATGAAAAGCTTAATTCCAACAGATGACATAATATACATGGAAAATAAACCAGCGGAAGAGGTCAACCTTTTACCTATCTTGGAAGTCACATTGATCGGGAAGGGGATACAAGTAAAGAAATTATAGCTTGTTTCATAACTCGTGCCCAACTTTTAAAATCGATAGCTTTTTAACCGCTTGTTGTAAGTTGTTCAAAATTTGCATGTAAAGTTATAATGATTAGAACCCAACAGGGAATTAATTTCATTAAAAAAAAACATTTGGTTATTATTGTTGCTTATTTGATTTATATAAATTTATAACGACCCATTGATGTAGTCAAAACTTAATGTTTACAGTATTTTAAGTTAAAAATAGCGAGTAAAAATCCATACACGGTAAAATTGATGTGTTTGCACGCTTTTACCATGGTTTTTTGACACAATTAGACACTTGTAAAAAACACGAGAAATTGTGTGTTCCATTTCCGTTCATTCATAGGTGGAGACGTGGAACGATAACATTTATCATGAGTCTTAAAATGAAATTCTGCAGTTTACAAAACATCGCAATAAAAATGTATGACTATTTTTGCAAAGAGGCTAAACGAGGAAGATTATTTCATTCTTTAGAAAACCCTGAGAATAGGACAAGACACATTTTGGATTTATCTAAACGGTCATTTAATCGCTGTATTCAAGCACGTGACCGTCAATGTTCAAAATATACAAAATCACAAGGAAGAGCAAAAATGTTAGATAATTTCGACAGTGAACTTATTAGAAGTGAAATTCGCAAAATGTTGGGTATGAATGAAACTGTTACAATAAGAAAATTTAAAGTATCGCTGAAAAAGAACAACAGTATTGAAATATCAAAGTCTACATTATGGAGGAATGTGAGAGCTGCAGGCTTTACATTCAGAAAGTATTCCAATGGACGAAACATCATCTGTGAGAAGCCACATATAGTAGTCATGAGAAGCAAGTACTTACGTGAAGTAAAAGAGGTGCGCAAGCAAGGTTATGATATTGTGTACTTGGATGAAACATGGATCAATGCTCACCACACTAACCAAAGGGAATGGCAGTCATCAGATGGAAAGATTAAGAGATTAATACCTAGGAGCAAAGGACAGCGCTTGATAATTGCTCATGCAGGTAGTCGACAACATGAACTAATACAGAATGCAGAGCTCATTTTTCTTTCAAAATCCATAGACAATCGGGATTATCACTCTGAGATGAATGGTCACATATTTAGACATTGGATTGAAAATTCTGTTCTCCCATCACTAGATCGACCATCTTGCCTAATAATGGACAATGCAGCGTACCACAACATTGTTGCACTTGAAGATAAAGTCCCGACGTCATCCAGTACAAAAGATGCTATTAAGATATGGCTCACAAAGGAGCACATACAATTTAATAACATGTACTTAAAACCTGAATTACTATCTCTAGTAAAGCAAAAACAAAGGACAAAGATTTTTCAAATAGATAAGATTATCCAAGAGCACGGTCATATAAGTTTGAGGCTGCCACCATACCATGCTCATTTAAATCCAATAGAACTAATCTGGGCAAAATTGAAAGGACAAGTGGCAGATGAAAATACAACATTCAAAATATGCGATGTAAAGACTCTTGCTAATCTCGCTTTATTAAATATAGACAAAGATTATTGGGCTAAATGTGAAGACCACGTCTTAAAACAGGAAGAGGAATATTGGAAAAATGATGGTTTGTGGAATGTTCAACCCCAAACAGTTATTAATCTTTTAGACTCGTCTGATTCAGAATGAAAGTATATAGCCCCCACAATGTTGGCCCCTTTATTACCTTAAATTAGTTCAACAAACGGTCCTTATCAAGACCACACAACTATGAAAATTGGACATACAGGTATACCTTGATATTATCGTCCGTCCTCGAACTGAGAAGACAATAATTCTCCTGGTGTTTTGTCTTATTAGGTTATTTCCCCATTACGGCCACGCCTTTACCTAGTGAAAATTAATCATAGACCAGCAACTACGGTAATTTCTATTATTTAGGAGTTCACAATTTACAATTTTGACAAACATCATAGAAATTCGCCGCTTTAAGAAAACTGCAGCTTCAAGATATTTGTTAAATATACATTTAAAGGGTCTTTTGCATTCTAATAACATTTGGAAAATTTCAACAGTTTTTTACAAACGGTTACTGAGTAATAGCGTTTTGAAGTTGGGCACGTGATTTGAAACGAGCTATAGAATCAGAATAGCTAAAGCAGCAATGTCTTTCAGAAGCCTTGAAAAGTTGTGGAAATCAAAACTCATCAGCACAAACACAAAACTTAGACTATACAAATCAAATGTACTATCAACCCTTACATATGCATGTGAAAGCTGTAAAACAACAAGAGATATAGAAACAAAGTTGAACGCATTCGAAAATAAATGTCTAAGGAAAATACTTGGTATAGCATGGAACGAATTAAAAACAAACGAGGAAATTAGAGAAATCGCCAATCAACCACTAATATCTTCAGTAATAAAGAAAAGACGATGGTCATATGTTGGACATATGATGAGGAGAGATCATCATCATCATGTGCCATACCGGTTGGCATAGGCGATCATGTCCCTCCACAATCTTCTATCTACAGTGCATCGTATCAGTTCTGTTGTTGACTGTTTTCCATGCCATGACACCAAGCTATCCAGTATTTTCTCTCTTTGTCGTCCGTGATCTCTCTTTCCCTTTATTTTGCCAGTTGTAGCCAAGTATTCCAACTTTCCTCTTCTCATGATGTGCCCGAAAAACGTTGATTGCTTCTTTCTGATGTTTTTTAAGAGCTCCCTTTATGGGTTGGCCTCTTTGAGAACTTCCTCATTGGTCTTTCTAGCTGTCCAGGGAACTTTCAACATTCTTTTGAGAAATCCCATCTCTGCGGCCTCCAGTCATCTTTTCATTTGTTTGTCTATTGTCCATGATTCGCTTCCATAGGTCAGAATTGGCTCTATATAGCACCGATGAACTCTCTTTCTCATTTTTATTGACATAGATTTGTTGCGTAAGATATTTTTCATTTTCTGAAATGCTATTTTGGCCTGAGCTATTCTGCTTTTTATTTCTGTGGTGCATCTCCCATCTGATGTTATTATTGTGCCCAAGTATTTCAAGCGTTGCACTTGTTTCAGATCTGTCTTGTTTATTTTTATGCTGCATGATGGTGATGATTGTTTCTTCGATATAACCATTGCTTCTGTTTTCTTACTATTCAGACCGAGACCTTTCTTGTTGCTTTCTTTTACTATTATGTCTATCATTTCTTGTAGTTCGTTCTCTGTCTCTGCTATTAAGACTATGTCATCCGCATATCACAAATTATTTATGTTGTGACCGTTGACTTCAATTCCTTTTTTGTCTACTATTGATCTCATAATATATTCACTGTAAAGTGAAAACAAATCCGGCGACAGAACACAGCCTTGTCTGACTCCTTGTTTTATATATTGGAATTGTCCTGTTTGGTTGTTAATTCGTATAGCTGCTGTTTGTTGCCAGTACATGTTTTTTATGATTCGCAGATCCTTGCCATCAATGTTTAATTTATCCAGCATATTGATTACTTCCACATGCTTTACTTTGTCAAATGCTTTCGTGTAGTCTATAAAGCACATATATAAATCTTTCTTTACCTCTATAGATCTTTCTATCAATGTTCTTAAGATGTATATTGCATTATTGGTGCCCTTTCCTTCCACAAATCCACATTGTTCCTCACTTATTTCCTGTTTTATTTTGTTCCTTACATGTCTCATGATTATTCTTAGTAATATTTTAGTAATATGGCTCATGAGACTAATAGTGCGATGGTCTTCACAATCAGTGGCTCCTGACTTCTTCGGTATGGCTACAAAAATAGATTTTAGTAGATCTTCGAGGAGAGATAATATCTGAATAACAAAGCAAGCCCTCATGTGGGAAACAACAGGTAAGAGGAAAAGATGCTGACCCAGAGAGACACTGAGAAGAACATTGATCAGAGTAGGCAAGAGCATCAGGAATTGGCTTCCTCAATGAGATAGAGTTGCTTGCACAGAATAGAGACAAATGGCGAGATTTGATAAAAGATCTTTAGAGGGATTGAAAACTGCTAGAATAAAAATTTAGATAAGAGAAAGAGTATCTGAGTCTATGCTTTATGGGTCGGCTATGGTTCGAAAGGTCGATAGATAGATAGAAGCCTTTTTTGACCTACTTTTTCCAGTTCAAATGTCAAGGGTTCTTTAATGTGTGCAGTATGCACACAGGGTCTCTCTTTTTTTTTTTTTTTTTTTTTGCTGTTATCCGAGAGTGCTAAACACCAGACCTTACTCAGTACCAAGAGACCAGAAGATGGTAAATCCATGAAGGAACCAGAATTCAATTTGAAAAAAAATGTACACTGCCTGTGATAGGAATTGAACCAGGGATCTTCCTTGTCCAGAAGTTGACATTTTAATTCTAGACCACCCAGTAATTGGAAAGTGAACCACAGACCACAGGTGAGATGGAAATCTTTAGTACAATTTGTATTTGTTTTCTTTTTGGAAATACAAGAAGAAAAATAGGAACAATAATGGTATTGTAATTCCCAGATGTGAGAAATAAGATTAAAATGATGATGCTTTAGGGTAACTGGTGTTTTATGTCATCTGTTTCACTTTGAGCAGGTGGACAAGAACTATGGTGTTTGCAGCATCATCATCTTCATTGAGTGTTTTCTCCGCATCAAAAGTTGGCTACCATGGAGTGCCATTCCGCTCTGCCTCTTGCTTTGATTGTGCAGGTTGTCATAGGCTAACTTGTCCATCTTTTGATGTTACTTTTCCATGTTAGTCTTGGTCTACCTCTGCCTCTTTTACCTTGTATTTTCCCTTCCAAGATTACTTTTTGCAGGTGTTGTCTCTTTTCACATGCCCCAAAAATCACATTTGTCTTGTTTAAATTGTGTTTAGTAGTTCTCTTTTCATTTTTAGTTTTAAGACTTTTTCTTTTCTTTCCATCAAATTCTTCCTATTCTTCTATTATAACTCCACATATCAAAGCTTAAATTTTCTGTTCTGTTTTCTTGTCTAATGTCCAGGTTTCTGCCCCATACAGCAATATTGAGAAGATATAACATTTTGCTATTCTTAGTTTTAGCCCTAGTATTTGCTTTGATGTTAGTATAATTTTCATGGCTTAAATCGCTTTTTGCCATTCCTATTCTTTTGTTTCTTTCAGTTGTACATTTTCCATCACTGGTTATAGTATGTCCAAGGTAGTTGTAGCTCTGAATTATCTCCAAGTCTATTCCTTTGCAGCATATCAGGAAATAAAAGATGTTCATCTCTTCAGCTATCCCAGTTACTCTTTTCCTGTACATACTTTATGTGCTGCTCTATTTAAGTTACACTTTTTGTGTTCAGGTTTATGTCTTTATTGAATGAGCTGCTATGGTAAAACTGTCAGATTAGCTAATGGGATGAGAAAGAGAATAGAGGGGGTGATATCCCTTGATGTTTTTTTTATTCTCAAACAACAGATGGTTCTTCTAATAAAAGTTTTACAGTATCTTGTGACAAGCCGCAGACTTGGTCCCTGCCTACATTTGGAATGTATATGAAAGGTAGTCTACTCCTATCTGTCTGTCACTCTCTTTATCTCTCTTCAGTTTCACTCTCTCTGAACATGTGTATATATGTATTTAGAGAAAAAAAAGATATAAAAAGACCTTTTAGCTCTGATAAAATTTACTATGTTTTAGGTCTTAATGAATAAGGTCATAGACATGCATTGTAGACCTGATAAATATAAAGAATAATATATTTGGTAGGCACTTATTGTTAGACCATAGATCTTTAGAGTTGACCTAACCAGTAAAAATAATAGATCTGGTAAAACTTTTATTAGGTCTGATATTTAGAATGTACTGAAATAGAAGAAAGAATATAAAGTTTAATTCATTCTTTGTAATGAGGCAAAAGACATGAATGAAAGGTCTGCATTGTGCCATATTATATATTCCATTTCTATAGTAAGCATTTGAGTGTGCAAAAGAGATGTCAGAAAATACAAAATAAATAAAGGTCTGGGTGTATGAGTTACTGACATGATTAATTCTCAGTACTATAAGAAGGTAGTTTGCCATTCTTTTCCTTTTTGGCAGTGACTGGATTAGTCAGAGATCGCAGCCATTGTCTCTACAATGAGACAAGAGGCCAACACAAAAAGGGAGCTCCAAAGAAAACAGAAAAAAAAACAATCATTTTTCAGGCACATCATGTGAAAAGGAAATTTGAAATATTTGACTCCAACTGACAAAATACAGGAAAAGAGTTTACGAATGACATAGAAAAGATACTGGATAGCATGGTGTCATTGCACAGAAAACAGCCAACAGCAGTATTGATGTGATGTACTGTGGATACAAAATTGTGGAAGAACATGATTGCCTATGCTAACCCATATGGCACATGATGAGTTACTGAATTCTGGGAAAGTCCAGTTTGAAAATTGTTGAATATGCTTGATATATTGAATTCATGAGCCAGAGTTTGTTGGTTCATTACTTTGTGGATGAAGCTCTTGTTGCTCACCTATAAATGTGGTACTTGATATAAAGAGCACCTACCATTTCATGCCTCCTTCACCACAACTTTTACTTTACTCCCACATCCTCTCCACCACCAACCTCAAAAATGTTTTGCCTTAGTACCATAAGGTTAAATGACTGAATTGTTTGATGAGTTGCTTAATTGTGTGATGAGTTGCTGAATTGTATGTTGAGTTGCTAAATTGTGTGAAGAGTTGCTGAATTGTGTGAAGAGTTGCTGAATTGTGTGATGAGTTGCTGAATTGTGTTATGAGTTGCTGAATTGTGTGATGAGTTGCTGAATTGTGTGATGAGTTGCTGAATTGCGTGAAGTGCTGCTGAATTGTGTGAGTATTTGCTGAATTGTTGTGTGAGTATTTGCTGAATTGTTGTGTGAGTATTTGCTGAATTGTTGTGTGAGTATTTGCTGAATTGTTGTGTGAGTATTTGCTGAATTGTTGTGTGAGTATTTGCTGAATTGTGTAATGAGTGTGATGAGTTATAGAATTGTACAATAAGTTCAGTTACTGATTTTCAAGATCTCATGTCATTTTATGTCATCATTATCATCTACTTGTCAGTGCTGGTCATCATAGTCCTGGTTGGTCTGGCTGGAATGTTCAATCGATGCCTTAAGTATCATCCTGGGCCTAGAACTAAGGTACATCTGTCTTAACTGATCACTCCAGAGTCTTTTTAAAAAAATCCCGAAGTAAAAGGTCTCCTCCAGACCTGAAAATGTATATTATGAACATGGTGTTAGGGCCCATATTTTTTAGTGACCAATATCACATGTTATGGGTGATATGGTTTGTATCACATATGACTAAAGTAAGGGGGCCTTGGTAGCCTAGTTGGGAAAACCAACCCGACTGGGCTACTGACGCTCGGACAACCCATGTTTGCTTCCCACTGGAAGGAGTGTGTATTGTACTTGTGGTTAGGAAAAAAAATACCCCCGTGGCCACTGGCAGAAATGGGCGCCATGGTAGCACCCTGGGAAGGTGAGGAATACCACCTCACATTGTGAGATTTGATGCTTCAAGAAACACTATCTAGAAGTATCTGAATTCTTCTGGATAGGTTGCCAAGCACATATGGGTGAAAAACTTGTGTGCTAAGACACTGATTCAAGTCTCATACTTTACCTTTACATATGATTGCCCTACTTTCTCAGGAAAAAAAAAACCGTAGTACCTAATTTCAGAAGCTGGGCAGACCTCGTAACTGTGTCAATCAAAAACAGAAATACACCTCAGAATTGAACCAGAAAACTTCTGGTCAGTTGTACACTTATCAACCACTCAGCCATCAAGGTTTCTCAGAAAAGTCTGAGAAAATGTTGGTCAATAACAGTTACAAATATTGACAGTTTAGTCAGATAATACATCCTGTACATTTGTACTCTGGGAAAGTAAAGCGGCACAGGCATAATACCGACCACATTACCCCAAAAATCATGTGCCGAAGGTCTGTAAAATTTATGGTCACTAACACCATATTCCCTATACGCCACTTGGCGTGACAGTGGTACTTTACTCGTACATATCAGTTGGATTTTACAGTATTTACAGTTCACATTATATTAGTTTTATGTACATATTGTGTACATTATGCTGTTGAGACTAGATATAATGCAGGGTTTGTTTGTTTACAATTGTACACATTAGCCGGTTAGTGTTGGAATATTTGTAGATTTTGGTTTTGTACATTTGGACACATTAGATAGTCAGACTTAGACTATTTTGGTCACATATATCTGTGCATGCCAGATTGTTGGGCAAATCTCATAAGAATCTGTAAATTTGTTTTAGTAAAATTTTTTTGTGATGAGGAGAGATAACTGAATAACAAAGCAAGCCTTCATGTGGGAAACAACAGGTAAGAAGAAAAGAGGCTGACCAAGAGACACTATGAAGAACATTGATCAAAGAGGCAAGAGCAGCAGGAATTGGCTCCTCATTGAAATAGAGTTGCTTGCACAGAACAGAGGCAAATGGCGAGATTTGATAAAAGATCTTTAGAAGGATTGAAAACCACTAGAATAAAAATTTAGATAAGAGAAAGAGTATCTGAGTCTATGCCCTATGGGCCGGCTACGACTCGAAAGGTCAATTGATAGATAGAAATTTTTTTGTGTACACTTCTTTTGAGACTAAAGTATAATTGTCTTGAGTGATTTCTCACTTCTACTTCTTCCATAGTTATATTTGCCATCTTATGGCACTGTATTGTAAAGTCACCACCAAAGGTTTTTTTTGCAAAGGATATCAGTGTGATTTGTTTAGGCAGTTTTATCTAATATTTTGTTGTTTGGTTGCGTTTGCCAGCTTTGTATCTCTAACGAGGTCCCGAATAACTGAATTTTGCGTGAATATCACTTTTTCCTATTTTTCACACTGGCAGCCAGGTGTCCCCCACCATACATGCAGATATTCTCCAACTTCAGAGGTAACTTATATTTTAATGTCCAGAGTTTTAACGTTTTGGGTAGATTTTTCCTATTAATTTTTCCTATTATTTATTGGGGTGATGTGGTTGGTATTACACTCATGTCGCTTTACTTTCCCAGAAAAAAAATCCAGTACCTGTTTAATGCTGTGTGAACCCAAAAGCAGTTGATCAGGATGGAACCTGACTTCATGTCTTTTGTAGTCCAGTTCACTGACCTTTTAATGTAGTCCCAACAATTTAACTGGTTTGCCTCAGAAAACCCATCTGGTAGCATCGAGACATGTAGTCCTCTCTCTGGGAAACAGACTCACAGAAACATTATCTTTTCAGTGTCTGCCTGTCATAAACTATCTTTACTGCATCGTCCTATTTCTGGGGTCTTTTAGGGGGATGTATAGGACCGGAGAATAAAGGTCGCTTGTCCAGTGATGTCACCGCAAGGTGTTCGGGCTTGAGTTTTTATTTCATAACTTCCAATAAATTGTTCATTTAACTTAATTCTATCAAGCTCATTCTTTTCATCCTGTGACATCATCTCATCTCAAAAGCTTCCAAGATCATACCATATTTCTTTTTAAAGTTCATATTTTAGAGCCATATAGTACAGGTGGCCATATATATATATATATATATATATATATATATATATATATATATATATATATATATATATAGCGTGTGTGAAAGTTGTTTACTCAAATACATTATGTCCTTGTGTATCTATCTATCTATCTATTGACCTTTTGAGCTGTAGACGGCCATAGGGCGTAGACCAAGATACTCCCTCTCTAATCTGAATTTTTGTTCTAGCCATTTTCAATTCTTTTAAAGATATTTTATCAAATCTCGCCATTTGTCTCTGATCTGTGCAAGCAGCTCTATCTCATTGAGGGAGTCGATTCCTGCTGCTCTTGCCTCTCTGATCAATGTTCTTCTCAGTGTCTCTCTGGGTCTTCCTCTTTTTCTCTTACCTGTTGTTTTCCACATGAGGGCTTGCTTTACTATTCGGTTATTATCTCTTCTCATCACATGTCCAACATATGACCATCGTCTTTTCTTTATTACTGAAGATATTAGTGGTTGATTGGCGATTTCTCTAATTTCCTCGTTTGTTTTGAATTCGTTCCATGCTATACCAAGTATTTTCTTTAGACATTTATTTTCAAATGCGTTCAACTTTGTTTCTATATCTCTTCTTGTTTTCCAGCTTTCACATGCATACGTAAGGGTTGATAGTACATTTAATTTGAATAGTCTAAGTTTTGTGTTTGTGCTGATGAGTTTTGATTTCCACAACTTTTCAAGGCTTCTGAAAGACATTGCTGCTTTAGCTATTCTGATTCTAATTTCTTTGCTTGTATCCCCTTCTCGATCAATGTGACTTCCAAGATAGATAAAGTAATCGATCTCTTCCACTGGTTTGTTTTCCATGTATATTTTGTCATCTATTGGAATTAAGCTTTTCATGACTTTAGTCTTTACATGATTGATCTCTAGCCCAATTTTGCCGGCAATTGATGATAGATCATTTGTGTTTTCCTGCATCGTTTTTATCTGACTGCTGATGAGAACTATTTCTTCAGCAAAGTCGAGGTCCTCCAAATGGTCTCCTTGTATCCATTCGATGCCTTTATTACCAGTGCAACATTTCTTCATTATGAAGTCCATAACAACTCCAAATAACAAGGGCGATAAACAAGGACATCCTTGTTTAACCCCAGTTTCTATTGGGAAACATTCGCTCAGTCCTTCCTCTGTTCGAACTGCACATGTGTAACCATCATACATGTCTTTAATAATATTTATTATTTTTTATTGTAAGCCATATTGCATCAGAATTTTCCACAAAGAATCTCTATGAATACTGTCAAATGCTTTTTTGAAGTCGATGAAGCTAAGTACAAAAGGTTTTTGCTTTTCAATGTGTTCCTCCAATATAAGTCGTAGAGTGAAAATGTGGTCAAGGCAGATTCTCCCTTTTCTAAACCCAGCCTGTTCTTCACGCATTACTGTATCTATTGAATCTTTTATTCTATGAAGGATGATTTTGCAGAATAACTTTGAGGCTACTGACAAAAGTGTCACGCCTCTCCAGTTGTTACAATCTCTAGGATTGCCCTTTTTTGGAATCTTAACAATGATTCCTTTTTTCCATTTATGAGGCGTCTTCTCTGCTTTCCAAATGATGTTGAACATTTTCTGGAGATGTATTAAATTATGGCTGTCAATTGCCTTGAGGATCGCAGCTGTTAACTTATCATTTCCAGCAGCCTTGTTATTGGTCATACGCTTTGAGGTGGTTTCTATTTCGTTCAAGGTGAAGTCATCTAAATTTACATCTAATTCTGCTGCTGGTGTTTCAGCTTCAAAATCTATTAAACTGTGGGGGTAGTGGGCGGTTAAGAATTTCTTTGAAGTGTTCCGCCCAACGGGCTTTTATGACTGTGCTTGTTGTTAGCATTAATCCAGATTTGTCTAGAATTGGTGTTCCACTGGATGTATAGGTGTTTGTCAGCATCTTTTGTACAGTATAAAGAGTTCTGCTGTCTCCTGTAATTGCAGCTGTCTCTGCTTTCTCTGCCAAGTTGTCTATATAAGCTCTTCTATCTCTTCTTGCTGAACTTTTCACTTTGTTGTCTAATTCTTTGTGTGTTGCTTTTGCCAGGACCTTTCAAAGATCTGTCTTTACATTAGTCATGGCTCTTTTCGCTTCTCTTCTTTCTTTGATGTATTTCCATGTGGTGTCTGAAATCCAAGCTCGTTTTTCCATTTTATTCAGTCCGACACTTGCTTCTGCTGCTGTAATTAGTATTTTGCTCTGTGAGTCCCACATTGCATTGATATCTAAGTCTTGTGTATGCCACTATTATTTTCAACAGTTTGTTTGATGCAGTAGTTTTCAGCTCTCTTTTTTTTATGAGCTTGATTTTATGTGTGATTGTCTTCTAACAGTGTTTTAATTAGCATCAGTTTTTTTTTTCTTTACCCTGATAGCAGAGAGCGTCTAGAGCCATACATCAATATCTAACAGACATCCAGGACAATATTTTGACAAACATTTGAGCATTGATCATCTCAACAGGTTAACAGCTACACTAAACCACATAAATTTCTTTCTCTTTATTTGTCTTAAACCCTGGACTTATTATAATATAATGTTAAATAATATTATTCCTAGGCACTGGATGTTGAGATTCCTATTTCATCTATTTTTCTTTTGCCAGTTTGATGACAAGGTGTTTAGTGCTGGGATATGGACTTTTCATTTTGGTTATGACAATAAGGGTTGGCCTAGCATGGAGCGGGCAGCAGCTATGATTAATGATACAGGTGAGACTATTGGTTATTGGTTATGGAAGGCCTCAGTATCACTGCAAACGAATTAAAATCCATAATTGCTCAACCGCCCATGCCAGTGGAATCATCCGAATTACTAACACATCTCCCAAACAAAGAAAGGTAACTGTAGTCCCCATCATAGCAGTCTCAGCACACGCCAAAAGACATAAGACGAAACCGCGCAGAAAGTGAACACAGCCAACTATTCTCTGTCATACGATATCATCATTCATCGTAAACAAGCGGGATATCGAAACAGGATCAAAACGGATGAGACACACAGCTCACGGTGTGCACAGAGCACTTAACTCAGTAGCTCCTGCAACAAGCCGGACTTGGAATATGAGGAAACTGCAACAAGGAACACTTTTCAGACATAGCCTTCAATGGTTCCTGCCGCCTATCCACCATATACCATGGAAGTTCGCGTCCTCCCGAAAATGATGATCGTCGTAGCACTTGATGATGTTAGGCCATCGTTGATGACTCCAATTCCAAACATATAGACACACAGTGGTGGTAAGTTATCATTCCAATCCAACAGAAGCCACCTGACCTGTAGTTAGTAAAACCACAGAGAGAATATGATTTTGTGACCTTCACTGATTCACTCTTGAATGTGAATGTGTAGTTTACACAAGAGGAGAAGTTTTCAACTAAGTGATCCCATTTAAGGCAATTCTGTGATAGCAAGGCAAGTCTCCTTTATAGCAGCAGAACTTGATGTTCTCTGCTCCCTTCTTGTAGCTGCTGCCACACGATTCTGATGTCTCATTAACTTGGACATAATTCAAGAACAATGTCAGATTAACATTCCATAGATCTGGCTCTGCTGATGAAGTGCTTGGTGCAACAGTTGTATCAATCATACAGGAGGCTCCTGGTCTGTGGTCATTAATATCACAGACGGCACATGATGTTGTTATATTCTGTATTTCTTTCTGGGGTGTAGATATGTGGCACACACATGGAGAGTAGTTTGTGGTCACAGTAATCCCATTAAAGGCAATTCTAGGGTAGCATGGCATAGCTGTTTCAGAACAGCACAATCCTATGATGTTTTCTGTGTTCGCTATAAAGCTGCTGCTGCTACACAATCCTGACCAATTATAGGTGTGGACATTATTCACTTGCAATGACAAAACTGCTTTGTTTACATCATAAACCTCTGGAAGCAAATCATTTATGGGACTAATAATACAATATATTCTTCCATCGGGATATCTTCCTTGAGTCCCCAAAAAAAAAGGTCTTTGGTTAAAAAGCACATATGCTTTTGAGTTAAACACAAAATGAGCCCACTTCAAAATGATCCTTGCCAATGCCATCCGTTTGCACAAGTTAGGTCCTTAGCTACCAAATGTCCGAAACGAAGCCATCGAATTATCGACTTTATCTACAGCGAAGGTTAACGAACTGTGAACAAACATTTATGTTCAAACCCTTGAAAACATTTTCAAAAATCTGCCAACTCGCTGCAATAAGTTATTGTGGTGTTCAAAGTAAACATTGCTTAGTCCATGGCTCGAATATAAATAAGCTGCCATTTTGGTGCGTCCCATGTCATTGCCCACCCAGGTGAGACTATGCATAATGAATGTTTCAAGTGAAAGCATATATGATATTTGTTACAGGTGAGAACATCTGTGGTAGTTATTAAAGGTGAGAACTTATGGAAACTTTATTCTTCTTGTTCAGTGTGCATCATTTAACTGGCCATGGATGCGGTGTCACTTGTTTTATGGCAAGACACAATATCTGCACCTTTCAGCCTGACCAATCTGTCTTCAGACATTGAAAAGAAAGACAATTTAAAGTCTTAATCAATTAAGCCCTGATTTGAAAATCTCAATTATGTATTTTTTTTTTTTTTTGCAAATCCCCCCCTCTCCCAAATCCCATCTGAAAGAAACAAAAAAAAACCCTGACATTATTAATGTGAGAACATTTCTGATATTGTTACAGGTGAGAACATATAGAATAGGATACATTATTCAGGTAAAAGAATCTGTTGTAATTGTTACAGGTGAGAACTTATAAGATACCTTAATCATGTGAAAACATCTGTGATAATATTATTTTAATAAGTGTACAGAGGGAGAAGCATAAAGGCTATTATCCTTTCATGCACTTTTCCTGGAAAAATATTTCAAATTTTGGTTTAAAATAGCATGTAACAGCTGCTCAGTAAATGCAACCAAGATGAAATGAACACTGTGATAACAGGCACAAGCTGGAAATGAGTAGACCATGGTCTCAGATGCAGCAAGTACCACAAGAACTACCTTGTAGTGAGTTCTTGAGGGATAGCATAAAGAGAGGCAGAACAAAAACAACCTGGTAGAGATACACATTGTAGGCCAGACTTGGACATCCATAAACTGAGCCAGGTGGATATATTTTGTTGTTACCCTACAAGACTTTTTGGTCAATAACTACTTTGTTGGTCATGCAAAGGATAAGAAGTAGTTGTCATAATTGAACATGTATAAAATTAAAAGCATATTTTTTCCAGTTTTGCAAGGGAATCAATCACTGCAGATTCCATTTTGAAATCTAGCAATCTACAGTACAGGTGGTGGCATTCTCTGTTTCTTCTTTTTTTTCTTATTATAATTCACAGGGTCAAAATGTGCCATTTTCTCTTATTTACTCATAAGCCAACGCAAACGTATTATCAACCATTACCTACACATGTGAAAGCTGGAAAATAACAAAAGAGATTAAGAGAAAACTAAACGCTTTTGAAGACAAATGCCTAAGAAAAATACTTTACGTACACGGAATTATTTCAGGACTAATATAGAGAAAGAGAAATGGTCATGCAACCAACAATCTTATCTACAATTAGAAAGAAAAGATGAACATTTGCTGGGCATGTGTTGAGAAGAGACAAGAAAAAAGTTCCAAATCAGGTTCTTCTATGGATAATCTATGGTACATCAGGATACAGAAAAAGGGAAATACCTAGAGAGACACTAAAAATAATTCATGTAAGTTGTAAGAGAAGCAAAGTTGGCAGGCATGGATTCATTAGATAAGATCGAACATCTTGCCAAGGATTAGAGATGGTCTTGCCAAGGATTAGAGATGAATGAGCCCTTTTGCAACATCTAGTGGATCGGAGAGGATCAAGACCAGGAACCCAGAAGTGATCAATTCACATTGAACCAGAATTTATTATTTGTAGTCCAGTTCACTAAATACTGAGCTACCATGGCTCCTTGACAGACTATCATCATCATCATCAAGTACTGGGCCTGCTGGCGTAGGTGATCATGTCTCTTCACAACTTTTGATCTCGGCAGCTATTTATCATTTCTGTTGTTGACCTTCTGCCAAGCCATTTTCTTAAGCTGTCTGTTATTTTTTCTCTTTGCTTCACACTATCTCTTCGTCCCTCAATTTTTTCAGTTGTTACAATATATTCCAGTTGTTCTCTTCTCATTGCATGGCAAAAAAATGATCATTTCTTCCTAATATTGGAAATTAGCTCGCTTTTTGCTTTGACCTCTTTCAGAACTCTGACAGACTATACAATAACTAAATTACAATTGTTAAGTATTGCAGAGTGGATTGATACTTAAATGGTTCAAATTATACACCTGAGCCTATCTGCACACTTTATTTTGTACTTGTACAACATGTATAGTGGTTCTGGTCTCATTTGTAGGGGTGGACTTTCTGACTTTGCTGGAGTCAGATGCCTCCAAACCTTTCCTTGGCAACAATGACCTGGCCACATGGCTCGCTGAGAAACTCAACTTCTATGTGGACTTTGGACCATCCACAAAAGACCACACTTGGGGGTATGTTGCTCAACTGTTGTTTCAGTTGTCTTAACACTGTCCTCTTTTGAAGCTCAATTAAGTTATGTGTGTTTGACTAGATTTTATCCAGTTTTAAGTGCTGTTAAGTATAGTAGAACTTTTGGTTGGTGGTAGTGATGAGATCTAGACATTTTGTCCAGTTTTAAGTGTTGTTGAGTATAGTAGGATTTTGGTTGGTGGTAGTGATGAGATCTAGACATTTTGTCCAGTTTTAAGTGTTGTTGAGTATAGTAGGACTTTTGGTTGGTGGTAGTGATGAGATCTAGACATTTTGTCCAGTTTTAAGTGTTGTTGAGTATAGTAGGACTTTTGGTTGGTGGTAGTGATGAGATCTAGACATTTTGTCCAGTTTTAAGTGTTAAGTATAGTAGGACTTTGGTTGGTGGTAGTGCTGAGATCTAGACATTTTGTCCAGTTTTAAGTGTTAAGTATAGTAGGACTTTGGTTGGTGGTAGTGCTGAGATCTAGACATTTTGTCCAGTTTTAAGTGTTAAGTATAGTAGGACTTTGGTTGGTGGTAGTGATGAGATCTACACATTTTGTCCAGTTTTAAAGAATAGTGACACTGTCACCTTCCAGGCATGTCGTAAGAGGCGACTAAGGAGGTTGATCGATGGCTTGACAAGCTGTCACTGTAAAAAAGCATTATTATGGAACCGAGCCATAGATTTTAGAAGCAGTGATCTCTGCAATATGTGCCATTTTGGCACACAAGGTTTCTGTTTTTTAGATTGTAGTTCTGCCCTATGTGCCGTCACGGCTCGAAAGCGCAATAGATAGATAGTAGGACTTTTGGTTGGTGGTAGTGATGAGATCTAGACATTTTGTCCAGTTTTAAGTGTTGTTGAGTATAGTAGGATTTTGGTTGGTGGTAGCGATGAGATCTAGGCATTTTGTCCAGTTTTAAGTGTTGTTGAGTATAGTAGGATTTTGGTTGGTGGTAGTGATGAGATCTAGGCATTTTGTCCAGTTTTAAGTGTTGTTGAGTATAGTAGGATTTTGGTTGGTGGTAGTGATGAGATCTAGGCATTTTGTCCAGTTTTAAGTGTTTTTGAGTATAGTAGGATTTTGGTTGGTGGTAGTGATGAGATCTAGACATTTTGTCCAGTTTTAAGTGTTGTTGAGTATAGTAGGATTTTGGTTAGTGGTAGTGATGAGATCTAGACATTTTGTCCAGTTTTAAGTGTTGTTGAGTATAGTAGGATTTTGGTTGGTGGTAGCGATGAGATCTAGGCATTTTGTCCAGTTTTAAGTGTTGTTGAGTATAGTAGGATTTTGGTTGGTGGTAGTGATGAGATCTAGGCATTTTGTCCAGTTTTAAGTGTTTTTGAGTATAGTAGGATTTTGGTTGGTGGTAGTGATGAGATCTAGACATTTTGTCCAGTTTTAAGTGTTGTTGAGTATAGTAGGATTTTGGTTGGTGGTAGTGATGAGATCTAGACATTTTGTCCAGTTTTAAGTGTTGTTAAGTATAGTAGGATTTTGGTTGGTGGTAGTGATGAGACCTAGACAGAAGATTCAATCAGAAAGCTTAGTGAAGGCTACAGTTTCACCACAATACAAACAAAGAAGTTGCCAGAAGATCAGGCATTAACAACATCAATCAAGAAGTGAAAAGAAGATGTTGGAAATGGCTCAGCCACATTCTACAAACGGAATGAACCAGACATCTGTATCTAGCATTAACATGGACATCATCTGGCAAACGTAGAAAAGGGAGACAATTGGGGACATGGCAACGAACCATACATAATGAAATAATAGAGGTTGGCAGGTCCTGGTAAGAGTTTTCCATGCTTGCTCCAGACTGGATTGGGTGGAGACCTCTTGCTAGGGTCCTATACTCAGAGTTAAGAGGATTAAGAAGAAGAAAAAGACAGTTTCCCCAATTTAGGCTGATGGTATAATCTGATAACATTTTCAGTAAAGACATTTTGTGAGTTTTCAGACTTAAGAATGAATGCAAGTTAAGGTCCATGCTGATTAGATTGTCTTCTGCTGCAAAGTTCTATATGCAGAATTTCCTGTCACTGAAATATTTATAATGAAACATTAAAAAACAAAATAAATTTTTTTTAAATATTAAATTTTTATTATTATTATTATTATTATTGCAATCGATGTTCACAGTCACATTGTATATGTAGATCTTATTCCCCCCCCCCCCCCCCCACCACGTTATTAATGGACTTTAAAGAGTGGTGAGGTGGATTTTCCATTCTCATTGTGTTAAACTAGGAGGATGGGTGGAACAAGGAGGAGGAGGCGTCTAAAGGTGGAAAAGGAGTCTGGTCGATCCAGGTGCTTCATGGGAAAAGCAGATGTATCTACAATCATCTGACAGGAACAATCAGTCTGCATGCGCTTCAAAAAATGCTGTGATGGTTGGTGGAGTGAATATGGGGATGCCCCGACTGCAATGACAGTGAATAGAATAGAATATCTAACTATCTATCTTTCGTTCGCCCGAAGTATTGTCCATATCTGCAATGTCATTTCCTGTATAAATTTTACTGTCTTTTGTAATTCTTGCAGTGGCCCATATAGTTTTGTCTGTAGTGTTGTATCTATGGGCCAATGGATTTTCCTCAGTCTACTATATTCTGTGCAATCTTGAAGTATGTGTTCATCAGTCTGGGGCGCCTGTCCACATGTACAAGTAGTTGATGTGCCGATCTTGAATTTTGTATACATGTGACTATGGAGTTGATTGTGTCCTGTTCTGAGGCGTATTTGATAACTTATTCATATTATGAAAGGCATCCTGATTTGGGGCTTGTGGTCCTCTAATTTGATTATCTGTTTCTTATGATGGTATGTAACTGGTGTATCTAGTTGTGTGCCTGTTGAACCTTCCTTTGCCAACTGATCTGCTTTCTCATTTCCTGGTATTCCACAGTGAGATGGGATCCACTGCAGGGCAGCCCTGTGGCGCTTGCAGAGTTCAGTCAATAAGGTCTGCAGATGTAATTTTCTGGATTGTAGTTCCTGGAGTACTGATCTTGCATCTGTCAAAAACACTACAGGCTGTGGACTAAGATTACTGTTCAGCAGTTTTTCTATTGCCAACTTTATTGCTTGTATTTCTGCATCATAATTGTGACAATATTTCCCTGTTGCTATTTTATTCATATCCCTAGTGTTATTTGGGTACTCTATATATGCACATGCTCCCCCATTCTTTACTGCATTCTGTGCTGATCCATCTGTGTATACACGAATCCATAGGTCTTGTGGGTATTCTTCATCCAGGAAACTGAGAGTTATTGTTTTTCGCTGTAGACTAGTCTGTTCTTCTTTGTCAACTATTCCTTTCACTTCTGTCCGGATTTGTATTGATAATCCTGATTCCTCTGTCTAGGGAGTCTGTTCTGGTATGGGCAGTAGGGGGTTAACAACTCTTGGCATGTCTGGTGTTTGTCTACTAATACGCTTGGCTTGGTGGATAAAACTGCTTCTCTTAAGTCGTCCCAATGCAATATTTTGAGATCGGTCTTTCATTGGATGTCTCGACATGCATGCACATTTTTCTGCCTGTATCAGCACCTTTGTGTCCCTCCGTTCTCTCAGTGCTGGTATCCTCCACAATTTCTCCATCTCCAATATTGGTGTTGATTTCATTGCTCCTGTGATGACCCTAAGTGCCTGGTTCTGTACTTTATCCAGTTCTTGCAATGTGGTGTTTGATGCTGAGCACTATACGGATGATCCATATTCTAAATGTGGGCGTATACTCTGTTGGTAAACTTTACTGAGTATTTTCCCACTCACACCCATGTGGTTCCACACAGCTTTTCTTAGAATAGCCAACTTCCTCCTTGTTTTTTGGGTTGGAATAGAATATAATATAATAGAATAGAGTAGTTAAACAAACTGCCTTCATACCTACTAAATATCACAAACAGCAACACAAGGCATTGGGTGTTTTTTAATGGAAGGCAGCAGACTTACATAAATGAAACATGATTTGTCAACTTGCTCCAAAGAAAAAATATGGGGCTGAGGTTTGTGGTTAGTAAAGTTAAATATAACCAATCATTGTCTGCTCTGTTTGGCTTCTGTTGCTAGGAACTTGATCTTGTCCAAGTACCCAATAGTGAAGTCAACTCACCATCTACTGCCTTCTCCACATGGTAAGTTGTTGGTTTGTACACTGAGGATGTTTTATCAATTGTGATAACATAAGTGATATTATGACACTGTTGTTGTTGATGCCTGCATCATTAGTATCCTCCTGTGTGGCAGCGAATCTTAGACAACTTATGCAAAGCAAGAGAGAAGGCTAAATGCATTCCATATACGATGTCTGCGCTGTATTATTGGTATCATCTGGAAGGTTAAATTGACAAACGTGGAGGTCATGACTCACACAGGCCGCCCAAACATCTACACGCTGCTCAGACAATTTAGGTTATGCTGGCTTAGCCACGTACACTGTATGAAAGATGGCCGCATGCCAAAAGATATACTCTATGGACAACTAGCAGATGGCAAAAGGACTAGAGAGCGCCTAAAACTTTGATTTGTAGATGTGTGTATCCTTGACATGAAGATTCTGAACATAAACCCTGCAACCTGGAAAGAAACATTTGCAGACCACAATCTTTGGAAACATGCTCTAAAACTCTGGTTTGTACTCGTGGTTGAAAAAATACCCCCGCGGTCGACCCAGCCAATAGCAGAAATGGATAGTAAAAAAAAGTAAAGTACCCCCCGTCACGCCAAGTGGCGTATAGGGAATATGGTGTTAGTGACCATAAATTTTACAGACTTTCAGCGCATGATTTTTGGGGTAATGTGGTCAGTATTATGCCCATGCCGCTTTACTTTCCCAGAAAAAAAATCCGGTACCCATTAAAGGCTGGGTGAACCGGAAGCCGTCAGTTGGGATTGAACCCTACCTCTTGTCCTTTGTAGTCCAGTTCACTAACCACTGAGCTATCGCGGCTCCCAGCAGAAATGGATACCCGGGTTCATACTCTGGAAGGTGAGGAATGCCGCCTCGCATCATGAGTTTTGATGCTTGAAGCGACACTATCCAGAAGTCTTCAAACACCTCTGAATAGGCGGCAGAGCACATATGAGTGAAAACTTGTGTGCTAAGTCCGCGATTCAAGTCTTGTACTTTACCTTTACCTTTATTGGTGGTTTCTTTTGTACTATTATTTACATTGGTGATTGTTTTTGTAATTCTGCTTACATTGTTAGTTGTTTTTATAATACTTTTTTTCATTGGTAGCAGTTTTTGTGGTACTATTTAAATTGGTGGTTGTTTTTGTGTTACTATTTAAATTGGTGGTTGTTTTTATAATACTATTTAAATTGGTGGTTGTTTTTATAATACTATTTAAATTGGTGGTTGTTTTTGTGTTACTATTTAAATTGGTGGTTGTTTTTGTGTTACTATTTAAATTGGTGGTTGTTTTTATAATACTATTTAAATTGGTGGTTGTTTTTGTGTTACTATTTAAATTGGTGGTTGTTTTTGTGTTACTATTTAAATTGGTGGTTGTTTTTGTGTTACTATTTAAATTGGTGGTTGTTTTTGTGTTACTATTTAAATTGGTGGTTGTTTTTATAATACTATTTAAATTGGTGGTTGTTTTTTATTATACTATTCAAATTGGTGGTTGTTTTTGTGATACTATTTAAATTGGTGGTTGTTTTTGTGTTACTATTTAAATTGGTGGTTGTTTTTATAATACTATTTAAATTGGTGGTTGTTTTTGTGTTACTATTTAAATTGGTGGTTGTTTTTGTGTTACTATTTAAATTGGTGGTTGTTTTTGTGATACTATTTAAATTGGTGGTTGTTTTTGTGTTACTATTTAAATTGGTGGTTGTTTTTATAATACTATTTAAATTGGTGGTTGTTTTTGTGTTACTATTTAAATTGGTAGCTGTTTTTGTGTTACTATTTAAATTGGTGGTTGTTTTTATAATACTATTTAAATTGGTGGTTGTTTTTATAATACTATTTAAATTGGTGGTTGTTTTTGTGATACTATTTGGTGGTTGTTTTTGTGATACTATTTAAATTGGTGGTTGTTTTTATAATACTATTTAAATTGGTGGTTGTTTTTGTGATACTATTTGGTGGTTGTTTTTGTGATACTATTTAAATTGGTGGTTGTTTTTGTGATACCATTTAAATTGGTGGTTGTTTTTATAATACTATTTAAATTGGTGGTTGATTTTGTAATATTATTTACATCAGCAATGATAGTAGTGGTAATGGTAAGTATAATATTATGTCCATTGTTATGCTGTATGATCCACTCTCTCAGATTTACTGTGATATTGTCTTATGATCAAAAACAGGGAGTTAGCTCCGGCAATTACAGCAACTATCAACATCAGTGGAAGTATGGTAGACTTCATAGTCACACACATGGGCAATGACAGAGACATCCTTGATCGCAAACTGCAGACAGAATTTCTGGCCAGGCAACTCAAGTTGTCGTGAGTGCATATTGTGGTTCCTGCTCCCTGTGATTTAGTTTCATAGTTGCATGCTTGTAAAATTAGCACTTTAAAAAAGTAAAGAACCTCATCACACCAAGTGGCCTATAGGAAATATGATGTTAGTGCCCATAATTTTTATAGATCTTCAGTACATGATTTTTGAGGTAATGTCATTAATATTATGCCTGCAAAAATTAGAACTATGATGTCACTTTATATGTTTTCACTGCAACACTAACCCTGGAGAGATATGGTTCATGTGTTCTTGCTCTTCTATTGGCCTTTTCTTCAGTTATACCTCAAGTTTTTCTAGTATTCTGTTTATCCACATTTTTCTTGGTCCGTCTTTTGGTCTGGTGTTCTTGTATTGTTGGTTGGTAACTCATTGTATTAGATTTAGATCTTTGTCTTATCACATGCCCGAACCACTTGATCTGTTGTCACTTTGTATATTCACTAGCTGGTTCCTTATATTTTTTGTAATTCTTCTTTTGTTATATTATCTCTCAGACTGTACCATAACATATAATTTGTCAATGTCATCTTGTCTGGGTTCATGCAATTCTGTGACATTTTATCTTATCAACCTTAGGCCTCACTCTGCAGTATTTCTGGGCTACGTGACATCTGCTCCAGGAAGTGATAATTACAATCACCTGATTAGGGAAGGTCAAGTCAAGGACATTGATCCCACAGACAGTGATCGCTGGTGTGAGTACATCATGTACAAGAAGCTCATAAGGTAAGTCTACATGACTCACAGCTAGACTTGTGTCCTTATCCAAACAACCATGAATCATATAAAGACTTATGTCCTTATCCAAACAATCATGACTCACAGTTAGACTTGTGTCCTTATCCAAACAACCATGAATCACAGTTAGACTTGTGTCCTTATCCAAACAACCATGACTCACAGTTAGACATATGTCCTTATCCAAACAACCATTAATCTCAGCTAGACTTATGTCCTTATCCAAACAACCATGAATCATATAAAGACTTGTGTCCTTATCCAAACAATCATGACTCACAGCTAGACTTATGTCCTTATCCAAACAACCATGAATCATATAAAGACTTGTGTCCTTATCCAAACAACCATGACTCACAGTTAGACTTGTGTCCTTATCCAAACAATCATGACTCACAGTTAGACTTGTGTCCTTATCCAAACAGCCATGACTCACAGTTAGACTTGTGTCCTTATCCAAACAACCATGACTCACAGTTAGACTTGTGTCCTTATCCAAACAATCATGACTCACAGTTAGACTTGTGTCCTTATCCAAACAACCATGACTCACAGTTAGACTTGTGTCCTTATCCAAACAATCATGACTCACAGTTAGACTTGTGTCCTTATCCAAACAACCATGACTCACAGTTAGACTTGTGTCCTTATCCAAACAACCATGAATCACAGCTAGACTTGTGTCCTTATCCAAACAACCATGACTCACAGCTAGACTTGTGTCCTTATCCAAACAACCATGACTCACAGCTAGACTTATGTCCTTATCCAAACAACTATGACTCACAGCTAGACTTATGTCCTTATCCAGACAACTACGCCTCACAGCTAGACTTGTGTCCTTATCCAGACAACTACGCCTCACAGCTAGACTTGTGTCCTTATCCAGACAACTATGCATCACAGCTAGACTTGTGTGTCTTTATCCAAAAAAGTAGAATGTGAAAAATAAAGAATCTTATAATTTTTTAAATTAATCAAGTGCAAAACACATCCTGAATTAAATAAAGTAACCTAGTTTTCAATTAACCAGTTGAAAAAATAGATTTTGCGTGCTGTGTTAAGTGTGAGAGTGCATTTTTTTTTTCTTTCAAAGAAAAATATTGGTGAATTTTTAAAAAAATTGGACAGAACAGTAGAAACATCAGTAGGAAAGAAATAAAAGAGGTTGGTAAAAATATATGAACATGATATCAGATGAGAGATAAGAGTTGTAAGAATGAGATATTATTTTAATATTTTCCCTGATTTATTCAGATTTATCATGGCCTGTATTCAACATTTGAGATATTTTTTTCCCCATTTTTGCTTTTTGTTTGTCATCTTTATATCTAGTAAAACCCAAAGGGACTGAGTTTTGTGTAAATAACACTTCTTCCTATTTTGTGTAAATAGCACTTCTTCCTATTTTGTGTAAATAGCACAGCTTCCTATTTTGTGTAAATAGCGCTTCTTCCTATTTTGTGTAAATACCGCTTCTTCCTATTTTGTGTAAATAGCGCTTCTTCCTATTTTGTGTAAATAGCACATCTACCTATTTTGTGTAAATAGCACATCTACCTATTTTTCACACTGGCAGCCATGTGCTTAGGTCTCCCTCCCCATACCAGGCAGATATTCTCCGACTTCAGAGATTCTCTCATGTTTCGTCATCAAGAATTTTGATGTTTTTGGATGTGCTGAGTGCATAAGGGAGCTCCTTTTTTTATTTTATTTTATCCCAGAGGACTAGGCATCAGATCTTGCTGTCCAATAGACCAGTGGAAGGCAAAAAAAGTAAAGTAAAGTACCCCTGTCATGCCAAGTGGCGTATAGGGAAATATGGTGTTAGTGACCCTATATTTTACAGACCTTCAGCACATGATTTTTGGGGTAATATGGTCGGTATTACGCCCGTGCTGCTTTACTTTCCCAGAAAAAATCCGGTACCCATTTAAGGCTGGGTGAACCCGGAAGCCGTCGATAGGGATCGAACCCTACCCCTTGTCCGTTGTCGTCCAGTTCACTAACCACTGAGCTATCGCGGCTCCCTAGTGGAAGGCAAAGCCACGAGGAAATCACAGATTTAAAGAGAAAAATTTCCACTACTTATGGTGGGATTTGAACCTGAGACCTTCTTTCCAGAGGCATATATCTTACCTCTTGACTACCCTTGCTACAGAAAAATCCTTAAGATACCTTAGATAATAAAAAAGAGCAATGAAGACATGTCAACAGATTTAAATATTAAAAAGAACTGGCTTATAAATACCATTTTACAGAGGAAATTAAAATGCCATGTCAAAAGAAACAGCGGGCTGGAAAGAACAATAATGGAAGGCATGATTCCTAAGCAACGCATCAGGGGTAGACCAATAAGAAGGTGGTTTCAAGACATCAAGAAGAATTTGAACATGACAACAGAAGAAGAGGGAGATGTGGCTAGAGACAGAAATTCTTTAAGATGGCTGTGGTGAATGCAACATTTTACAAAGGACATGTGACCTGATGATGAGGATACCACCCTGGCTGCCTCCCCCTTTTCCCAATTCTGCTTTAATCTTTGAGATTGTATTAACCCTTAAGTTGGCTCTAGTTTTAAGACCTTTTCTTATTGGTCCAGACTTGGATATGCCAGGATTAGTCACGGAGGTCTGAGTGACACAGAGGTACAGATTGCAACATTCCGCATACCTTCAGACCTGGAACATTACGTGGATAATAGGAAAACAACTTCTTACCCAGACAAGTATGGCATTAACAAGAATATTCTCTTCAACAAAAGGTAAAAATGTTTTCCTAATTGATTTATTTTACTTCTTGGCTGTTTCTTTTCTCAGACTTTCTTGTGTTTATCTTTCTCTCATTTATTCCTTTTTTAAAAATTCTTCTATTCTTTTTTTAAGTATCTGTTTACTTTCTTACTTTCCTTTTTCATTTCTCTGATAATGTCATGTATTCATAACATGTACACTTATACTTGGACAGGCAAGAGATTATGCAACCAATCTAATCACGTTTTATCAACTTGAAGTACACAACAGATCTACATATTACAACTGAGGACAAAGTCTTGTCAACTTTTGGACTGCTTTTATTTACTCTCAAATTATCCCACCCCACAACAGAAATATATGAACTAGAAAAAAAAGCATTTAAACTACTTAGGACTGCCCAGTCTACAATGATTAAACCTGGTGCTGAAAGTATGTATGAACTATGACCTTACAAAGACTGAGTTAGCTTGCAGATAATGCAGGACCACATTGAATTAACAAGAAATATGTGATAATCTGTTTTGTGAACAGTCATCTCTTCACAGTTCACTGTTAACATTTCAATAATTCTGATTATCTTCTTCACTTTCTCTTAAATCATGGCATCAAAAAAGATGGCCTACTTGACTCAAGCCATACAGCTCCTCGTGGAGCAAAGGGCTAAAACTACACTCTGCTAATGGACATAGTTCTGTGCTATCTTCTCCAACTAAGCCCACTACCATCCTGCAGCCTCTGCTTATGTCTTGACAGTTCTCCAGGCCTACTTGGGCCTTTCAACTTCCTAATCCCTTGTAGATTCTAATTCATTGACTGTCTTGCAATATTACTTGGTGGTCTTCGCAGTGTCTTCCCCATTTCCTTTTCTTGATCTCCATTCCAATTGCTATGTAGGCAGTTCCAAAGGTTTTCATCTGTAGTTTTATTTCTATCTAACTATCTATTGTCCTTTCGAGCCGAAGATGGCACATAGGGCAGAACCACAATCTCAAAAACAGAAACCTTGCGTGCCAAAATGGCACATATTGCAGAGATCACTGCTCTAAAATCTATGGCTCTGTTTCCATAACAATACTTTTTACAATGACAGCTTGTCAAGCCATCGATCAACCTCCTTAGTCGCCTCTTATGACATGCCTGGAAGGTCACAGTGTCACTATTCTTTACCTCCCTCATAATGAGGCCCGGTAACACACGGGATGTAGTTTTATTTAGCCATCTAATATTAAGAAGCCTATGAAAGACCAGAGGCAAGAAACATACAAAGTTTAAATTATCACACTTTTAACACTCTCAGTGGTTATATTTCAGATGCTCATTATTTTTTTGCCAAACTTGTCATATCAAACATGAGCTTTTTTCTGTTATTTACTTCTTTTACCATTTGTATATGCTTTTCACTAAGTTTTACAATATTTTTCAATAACTATTTCCTTGTGTCAATAATGCCATTATTGCCTTTGCAACATTTACTCATTATATAATCAATGTTAACTCCAAATAGCAATGGTGAAAGTATACATCGCTGTTTGACTCCTGTTTCAATTTGAAATCAATCACTCATTCCCTTCTCTGTGTGAACTGTGCAAGTATAGACAAATATAGACCATATGTTGGTAATTTTTGTTTGCATTACATAATGTTTCAAGATGTTCCACAAGGACAATTTTTGTATATTGTCAAACACTTTTTTTAAAATCAATGAAATTGCAGATTAATGGTTGTTGTTTTTCTGTATGTTTTTCTAGTATTATCTTAATAGTGAATATTTGGTCAAGACAGCTTCTCCCCTTTCTGAATCCTGCTTGTTCTTCGTGCTTAATATTATCTATCTATCTATCTATCTATTGACCTTTCGAGCCGTAACCGGCCCATAGGGCGTAGACCAAGATACACCTTCTCCTATATGAATTTTTGTTCTAGCAGTTTTCTTTTAAAGATATTTTATCAAATCTCGCCATCTGTCTCTGTTCTGTGCAAGCAGTTCTATCTCATTGAGGGAGCCGATTCCTGCTGCTCTTGCCTCTCTCATCAATGTTCTTCTCAGTGTCTCCCTGGGTCTTCCTCTTTTTCTTTTACCTGTTGTTTCCCATATGAGGGCTTGCTTTGCTATTCGATTATTATCTCTTCTCATCACATGTCCAACGTATGACCATCGTCTTTTCTTTATTACTGAAGATATTAGTGGTTGATTGGCGATTTCTCTAATTTCCTCGTTTGTTTTGAATTCGTTCCATTCTATACCAAGTATTTATAGTCTCTTTAATATTATCTACAGCATCTTTTATTCTGTTCAGTATCATTCTACAGAAAACATAAGGTTGGCAACTGATAATAGCGTAATTCCAATTCAGTTATTGCAATCTTTAAGATTGCCTTTTTAGGTAGTTTGATAATGATCCCTTTCTTCCCGTAATATACACAGTAATATACAAGGAAACAAATGCACAGACAAACTAGCCAAGGAAGGGGGGAGATTACCACAATAGAACCGTTTGGTCACTTCACCATCATCAAAGGCCAGTATCCTGCGAAATGGAAACAAGGGGACCCAAAGTATAAAAGAGGGATGGATACCTCCAACTATTAAAGAGATTAAGTTGTAATACCTCACCTATGACCTGGCCACAACAGAATGAGTAACCACATGTTCACCAAACTCAAAATAGGGAAGACTAGTCTGTCTCTGTACCCTAGATAACATGACAACAAAACACAGTCTACAGGATTATCCCCAGAACACAAACCTGAGGAGGTCAATGTGGCCCATACCCACCTCCCTGAAAGAGAAACTCTACGGTTTACCCAAATCATTGAAACAGACAGCTGCCTTCAAAAGAGAGTCTGGAATCCTAGTCTGAATGAGCCATGACCATAGAAGTGTGACATACGGTTAGTTACAGTTGAAGTTTGTCATGTCAGATTTCATTTCTTTCTTGCTTAATTATTGTCTATCCTCTTATATACTAATGTACGTTATCTGCATATTTCTCATCTTTGTATAGGTTTGGCAGACACCATGTTGGACATGGTTACTTTGAGGACCATGGTTTCCACATGGGCACCCCAAAATATTTTTACAATGAGGAAGCTAAGAAAAGCAGCCCCTGAACAACAGTAGCGACATTCAATAATGATAATCTAGCTGTGTGGCTTCATGATAGCAACTGATATCTATTTTTCATATAATATTGATCTTATATACATTTCTTTTGTGTTGTTACTTTTAGTTTTGTGACTGCATATTAAATTATTTGGAATCTGATGGCCAAATCTAAGAACATTTAATGATCGCCTTTCACTATTTTTCATTATAAAAACCCACAATTTGTGTGATAATTCTTTATTTCTAAGAAACTTTCTCTTTGTATGATTTTATAAAAACTTTTTAAAATAAATTAATGGTGGTGATATCAAAAGGTTCATTTTGGTAGTGAAAATTGTTCTTATAAAATTATTTTTCAGCAATATATTCTTTTAATTTATCAATTTAGTACGTTATATCTTTTGGGGTATAAGAGAAAGTGACAAGAAAGAAAAGAGTATGTTTTAATTTTAAAAAGCCAGATAGAGGGATTAAGTAAAGAAATCTTCAGTTATAAAAAAAATATTATAATCTTGTGTGTTATTCACAAAAACAGTTTGTGTGAAATTTCATATGTAAATTTTTGTTGTTGTGATATCAAGATCATATTTTTTGTGAAACCACTGGATCTAAGTCTTTATGGAGAACACAATATATACTTCTCAATGTGAAACCACTATATACATATATATAAAGTATATTTCTTTGTTAAAATAACATCAAATAATTATTTTTGAAAGTACTTTTATATCTTTGTGATTAAGCCAAATATGTGATTAACAAGGCAGCCTTCATATGAGCTCAGATCTGATGTTGTGTGATTCATGCTGTGCAATGTTCAGCTGTTCACACCACATATTATTTGAACGGCATGTTATATTATGTGATTAATCTGTAAAATTGTAATTAAGTATTGTATATCCTTTTCTTCATCATTAACTCATCAGTTCTTTTTTTTGGTTTTGTTAAATAATCTCAGCAATTCTTGTTATACAGGGTGTTTATAAAGTCTCACTACACTTGGTATCTAGGTCAATTTGAAAAAAAAATGTTTATGACGTCATCACAATATGTGCTCCCACTGTCAATGAAATTTGTTGAATAAGTTTATTGCTACTGGAAATGTGGAAGATGCTCCACGATCTGGTAGGCCTGCTGTGAATGATGAAATATGTTTAGATATTCAAGACAGAATCCTTAAAAGTCCAGACAAGTCATTAAGAAAACTGTCGCAACAAGTGAACTTACCATTGAGCACATATTGTGATGACGTCATAAACATTTTTTTCAAATTGACCTAGATACCAAGTGTAGTGAGACTTTATAAACACCCTATATAAGAGAATGGCTTGGCAGAAGGTCAACAACAGAAATGATAAATAACTATCAAGATCGAAAGTTGTGGAGAGACATGATCACCTATGCCAGCAGGCATGGTATTTGATGAAGATGAATTCTTGTTATATAAAATAGAGCACAATTACTTTTTTTCTATAATTACTTTTTTTTCTATAAAATTACTTTTTTTTTCTATAAAATTACTTTTCTTCTATAAAATTACTTTTCTTCTATCAAATTTACTTTTCTTCTATCAAATTACTTTTTTTCTATAAAATTAACCCTTTGTTATGTGGCCGAAAGAATGATGGTGCTGCGCTCTAGCTGGGAGAGTAACATTAAAAGATTAAATGCAAAGGTTTCCACCACACCTTGATAAGCACAGAGAGTATGGTGTCAATGAACATATTTTTTCGTGACCAGCAGCATGTTTTTGGATGATGTTGTTGGTACCAGACTGTCTTTACCTCCTAGAATAGTCTCTGGTACCCCTGGTGGCTGGTTGAACCCCGGAGCCTTGTCAGTAAAAAAAAAATGTTAGTTTTTAGAAATTGAACCCATACAAAGGTCACAGACAACCCATTTGTTATGGTCAATAGATTCTTTAACCAAAATGTTTGCTTTGATCAAGATATTATTTAATGCAATCTTTTGTTTTAATCAAGAGATAGTCTAATACTACTCGTTATAATCAAGAGATAGTCTAATACTATCTATTGTTATAATTGAGAGATAGTCTAATACTACTCATTGGTATAATTAAGAGATGGTCTATATCAGAGATGGTGACCCACAGACCAGATCCCAACTTTTTCCTGGCCCTTGAAGTCTCCACAGAAACTACTATATTAAATACCTGTAAATGAAAACTAAAAACTTCCAGTCGGTTAAAAAAATAATATAAAGGTAATTTTGAAATAAATGATTGATTGTCTTGTTACAAATTATAAAATGTCATCAAAGTGCAAGCATTACTTATATATAACTAAATCACATCATGTCATTTTTTATTAAACTAAGTTTGGCTCGGGAGCCGTGATAGCTCAGTGGTTAGTGAACTGGACTACAAAGGACAAGGGGTAGGGTTCACCCAGCCTTTAATGGGTCCCGGATTTTTTTTCTGGGAAAGTGAAGCGGCACAGGCGTAATACCGACCACATTACCCCAAAAATCATGTGCCGAAGGTCTGTAAAATTTATGGACACTAACACCATATTTCCTATACGCCACTTGGCGTGACGGGGGTACTTTATTTTTTTCTTTTTTTAAGTTTGGCCCACCTGGTTTTGGCTCTAATCCGGCCCCTCGGTCAACCTTAAGTTGGCCCCCACTGCTTTAGGCTATCCTTTGTTATATTGTTATAATCAAGAGATGGTCTGTACTACCCTTTGTTATAATCAAAAGATGGTCTGTATTACCCTTTGTTATAATCAAAAGATGGTATGTATTACCCTTTGTTATAATCAAGAGATGGTCTATATTACCCTTTGTTATAATCAAGATGCGGTCTAATTGGTTGGTGTCATGGCATGGAAAACAGTCAACAACAGGATTGATACGGTGCACAGTGAATAAAAGATTGTGGAAAGACATGATCACCTATGCCAAACCAGTATGGCACATGACGATGATGATGGTCTATATTACACTTTGTTATAATCAATAGATGGTCTATATTACCCTTTGTTATAACCAAGAGATGGTCTATATTACCCTTTGTTATAACCAAGAGATGGTCTATATTACTTATTGTTATAACCATGAGATGGCAAAGTACTACTGTTTGTTATAATCAAGAGATGCTCTAATGGTGTCCTTTATTAGAGCAAATGATTGTCTAGTACAATCCTTTATTATATTCAAGAAATAGTCTAGTTAACATCTGCAATAATTAACATACATAAATAGACAGCTGTTTGAATCAGCACTAAAAAGAAATGACCCAGTGAAAGTAATGGTGTTCCTGCTCTACATGTTGGTCACTGAGTAATTTGTGACTTTATGTTACTTATTATAATTACTGTGTACTGCAAATAGCTATATTATGACTTTTGTGCTTTGTAAATGTTTATTATGCATATGCTATCTCTCATCCCCTTCCTCCCACATTATGTCCTAGAACTGCTAACTTAAAAGTTGCAATTTGTATTGTTACATACTAGATTATTGTTAGTGAAGGTGCCTCCAGCAAATACATTCCTAAGAAATCCCTTGATTTCATGTGCCAAAAGAGGAACAGGCCATGAGTTTTAAACATCAGAAAATGATAGTTTCTAAAAATGTTTGTTGAGTAGCAAATATTACAACTCATAAGTCATGATGAGGTTTCAATAATTATTAACTTTTCTATATTTCATTTATATTTATTGAATTTCTGCTTTAATGCACATTACACAATGAAGATGTAATTTTTGTGTAGATTGCACGTTGTAGGTGTACAAAAAGAGGTCTTTACTCAAAGTGTGCAGAAGTGATGTCTGAGACATCCTCAACGAGCCAAGATATCTTTGAGGTGATGTGCTTTTGTGGCACTAGCCTGCAACTGTGCAATGTCATCCCTTGTACGATATTCGTCTACATCTTCACCCTTTACGTGGGTGTAGAGATCTAATTTACAATAACTTGTGATATCTTCATCTCTCAGCCCAACACATCTGCCTTCATCATGGATAGTTGTTATTGTTTAATAGTTTTACCAGGCTTCAGCCATTGTTTTGCCTACTCATTTGACTTTAAACTGGGTTCTTTAACATGTGCAAAGTGCACATGAAACCTCCTATTTTTCACCTTTATTCAAGAGAGCTAAACATTGACACTACCCAGAGACTGTGGAAGGCTTAAGCCATACAAAAAATCATGAACTCTTTAAGAGAAAAACTCCCATTGCTTATGGTAGGTTTAAAAAATGAGACCTTGTCCAGAACTGAAAGAGACAAGTCACACTAACTGTACCCCGCTGCTCAGGATTCTCGTTTCACTGACAAATATTTTAATTACAAATTTGCATCGCCGACATCAAAGTGAGAGACCTGCTGCTTGGAATGCTCATTTTAGTGACATATACTTAAATTACAAATTTTCATCTCTGACATTAAAGTGAGACTCTTCGCTACATGTGTGAAAATAATTAACATCTTTTTATTTTCAACAAAGCTCAACAATTTTGCTTTATTGAGCAGTTGTGACTTTATGTAAATCATATTTATAGTACAGTTGCTTACATCAGAGGACAGAGGAATAGATTTTTTTATATTTATTTATTTAAAAAGACATAATTAACTATTGAAACTCTTCATGGCTCTACATCCAAATGAATCTGGGAGTCCAGCTTGTTGCTGGTTCTTTCAGTTTATTCATGTGACTTTTAAACCCTGTGCCTTCTCCAGTTTGATAGTCAAGGTCTAGACATGCAGGTTTTTGTGATGATTAATGTCTAGACATGCAGGTTTTGTGATGATTGTCTAGATGTGAAGGTTTTGTGATGATTAATGTCTAGAGATGCAGGTTTTTGTGATGATTAATGTCTAGACATGCAGGTTTTGTGATGATTAATGTCTAGACATGCAGGTTTTTGTGATGATTAATGTCTAGACATGCAGGTTTTTGTGATGATTAATGTCTAGACATGCAGGTTTTTGTGATGATTAATGTCTAGACATGTAGGTTTTTGTGATGATTAATGTCTAGACATGTAGGTTTTTGTGATGATTAATGTCTAGACATGCAGGTTTTTGTGATGATTAATGTCTAGACATGTAGGTTTTGTGATGATTGTCTAGACATGAAGGTTTTTGTGATGATTGTCTAGACATGTAGGTTTTTGTGATGATTGTCTTCTAGAAATGCAGGTTTTTGTGATGATTGTCTAGAAATGCAGGTTTTTGTGATGATTGTCTAGACATGTAGGTTTTTGTGATGATTGTCTAGACATGTAGGTTTTTGTGATGATTGTCTTCTAGAAATGCAGGTTTTTGTGATGATTGTCTAGAAATGCAGGTTTTTGTGATGATTGTCTAGACATGTAGGTTTTTGTGATGATTGTCTAGACATGTAGGTTTTTGTGATGATTGTCTAGAAATGCAGGTTTTTGTGATGATTGTCTGGAAATGCAGGTTTTTGTGATGATTGTCTAGAAATGCAGGTTTTGTGATGATTGTCTAGAAATGCAGGTTTTGTGATGATTGTCTAGACATGTAGGTTTTTGTGATGATTGTCTAGACATGTAGGTTTTTGTGATGATTGTCTAGACATGTAGGTTTTTTTGATGGTTGTCTAGACATGTAGGTTTTTGTGAAGATTGTCTAGACATGTAGGTAAATGTACGTGTCTAGATGTGCAAAATGTCTAGACATATAGAATGTCATTGTTATTAAAGTCTAGACATTCAGGTTGTGATGATCAATGTCTAGACATATGTCATTGTTATTAAAGTCTAGATGTTAAGGTTGTGATGGTCAATGTGTATATACAACACTGTGATAGTGAATGGCTAGACATACATGTTGTTATGATTGAAATGCAAAATATTATGTTTTACAAAATTCTGACATCCAAGTTGTGTTTAGATCTGATTACCCTATCTATCTCTGAGATATTATCTAATCTTTAAATTGTATCCTTGTCTTATGACTTGTAATCAAAACATAATGTAGAGCAGTTTATGATTATAAATTCACATAATAAATATGTTGCTACTGCTAACAGCTCTATATCAAACCCTGAATTACAATCCTGCTCTTAAAGATCATGTTTGCTGTGGCAGGAAATATGTGGCCATTTTTTTGTTTTTGCTTCTAAGTGTTGCCCTTATGCAAGGACAGCTGCTCAATAGAATGATGAATTATGTTATCAGATCTGTTTTTTTGTAACTGTTAAATATTAAATATTTATTTTTCTTGGATGAGATTTATGGTTATTCCTTTATGTTTATATATATATATGGCCCTTTTCGACCTTGTCAGACGGTCTAGTGGAGGCTATTGCGTATTTTTTTGAGGTATTGTTTTTGCCGAACAGCTTCTCTCGTGGCTAATTCTACCAATGTTTGACAAACACACGCGGTCACATAATGAACAGGTCAGGCTCGCTGGTCCACAGGGTTTACCATCCTTTTTCATGAGTCTCTTCTCTTCTAAGTCCTGTCTTAGAACAGTCTCAAATGTTGTTATACCGTTCCTTATACATGTTCTCCATGATGTGCGATCACTTGCCAGATGTTGCCAGTCGTTTTCACAGATGGCGAAGTCTTTCAGAGATGATTTGCAGATATCTCTATATCGTAGTTTAGGTCTGCCGATTTGTCGTTTTCCGTGTTTTAGCTCGCCATATAGTATTTGCCTAGGAATGTTTATAGAGACAGAGATATAATTGATCATAGTCACATTATATTCCTAAACACTGGTAGACATGTTTGTACAGACATTCTTCAATATGCACAACAGACATGGTCATCAATTCTTCACATCTTTGTCCTACATCAGGGAAGCAGCTAATTTGTGGTCAAAGAAACATGTAGCTGCCTCATTTAGTGTGGATGATTAAACATCAAGAGTATTAAACTTGTCAGTGCATTACACTCTCCATACTACATCCTTCTATCTATCTATTGTTCTATAGAGATGACTGCACATAGAGGCAGTAATTCTAGATTATGTGTAATCTTTGTTATGTAGTGTCAGACCTTTCACAGGACATGCATTGTGTCTCGCCGCATGTCCCGTGCTGCTATTGTTGTTTATCGCTTCAGTCTTGTTAGATATCCCTTTAGCAAGACATTAATGAAGGTATGAGAATGAATGAAGACTCTTTTCAAACAGAAATATCTTGACCTCTGATAAACTTATATCAGATTATTACACACATTTACTAGATAAAAATGTGCTTGAAATGAAACACCTAGAGACAGGAAAGGTTATATGGTTAAGCTTCTAAAAGGAAAAAAAAATGTCAAGAGAACACAAATTAAAGAGAAATAATTATGTTGTCAGGACCAGGAAAATATAAAGTGAAATCAATTCTGGAGAGAAAAGAGGCCATAGAGAATCATTTGAGAGAAGCAGCAGGTTTTTGGAAAAATAGATCATATACCTGATATCCATATTGTATATAGAAGACTTGGAATTGCAGTTCCCACTTGATTTGTGGATTATGAAAAGGCATTTTTGATAGTTTTAACAAGGAGAATACTGTGGAAGCTGTATCATTATGGAATCCCTACCATCAGATGAAAACAATGTCTTTAACTTTACGACACACATTACCATTGCTGGTGTGTGTCTGGGAGATCACGACTGGACCAGAGGGATAAAGGCCGCTTGGTCAAAGCAATCGCCATAATGTGTGAGACTCAAGATATTTTTTTCACCCCCGATAGAGAAAAATCCTTTCTGTCTATCACAGGTTTCGAACACCGTACGCCAGCTTTTCAGCCAGCAAAACAGTATTTCGCTGCATGTTCCTCAGGATACATACTATATATACACAATATGTGATAAATGAAATCTAGTGTTATCATCATCAAGTACCAAGCCTGCTGGCATAGGTGATCATGTCTCTCCACAACTTTCGATCTCGACAGTTATTTATCATTTCTGTTGTTGACCTTCTGCCAAGCAATTCTCTTAAGCTGCCTGGTATCTTTTCTCTTTGCTTCCCTCTATCACTGTCCTTCAATTTTCCCATTGTTACAATATATTCCAGCTGTTCTCTTCTCATTACATGGCCAAAAAATTATGATTGTTTCTTCTTAATAATGGAAATTAGCTCTCTTTTGCTTTGGCCTCTTTCAGAACGTTTTCATTACTCTTCTTAGCTGTCCATGGTATTCTCAACATTCTTCTGTAAAACCATATTTCTACCTCCAGTGATTTTCTTGTCTATTGTCCATGATTCACATCCATATGTTATGACTGGCTGTACATAACATTTAAGAACTCTTTTTCTTGTTTCTATTGTCAAAAATGGATTGCATACTATCTTCCTCATTTTTTGGAAAGCTGCTTTTGCCTTGACCATTCTGCATCTCACCTCTTTTGTACATCTTCCGTCTGAGGTTAACAAAGTTCCTAAATATTTAAATTCATTTACCTGTTTTAAAATTGTTCCACTTGTTTTTATTTTGCACTGATGTGATGTCTTTTTCTTTGTTGCTACCATTACTTCTGTCTTTTTGCTATTAAGGCTGAGTCCTTTATTTTTGCTTTCTTTCACTATAATGTCCAACATTTCTTGTAACTTATTTTGTAGTTGTATCATAGTGATGTTGTACATAAATTAATTTATAAGCCATTTGAAATAAGAGCCAGAATGAAGCAAGAATCACTGCTATCTACATTTCTCTTCCTACTAATAATAGATTTGACTATGAGAATAACACAGAACAACAGGGATATTATATAGTGGTCACTGATCAAACCGCTTGTTGACATAGACTCTACTGATAACAAAATTCTGTTCTCACATTATCATAACGAAATACAAGGTAAAAATTAGCATATTGATGAAAGGTTATAACAGCTGGGACTTAATATAAACATATAAGACCCACATCATTAGAATTTATTCAGTTGGCAATAACCAGATAGTTCTGAGAGGCATATGTCTACAAGATTTAGAATCTTAAAAAAGAGGAGGTGTATAATAATTGTAGATTATCCAAGAGTGCAACGAATTTGATAATACCGATTTTGACTGTACAGAAGAATAAAACAGTAATTATAAGATGAGAATAAATGTTGCCATGACCTGTACCCCCAGGGCAGCCTAAACGAGTAAATCCCACCTGAGGCAACATTCAGTCTGTGGGCTGGAAAGAACAATAATGGAGGGCATATTACTAAGTAGACGAGACTGGATTAGACCAAGAAAAAGGTGAGTTCAAAGCAAAGAAACATTGAATTTCACAACAGAGTCAATATGGGATCTGATTAGAGGTAGAGGTTCCTTCAGATGGCCTGTGAGAGCTACATTCTGAAAAAGATGATCAATTTATTATATAATGTCCCATAGTTTTTAATTACACATTCAAAGGCTTGCTGTAATCTATGAAGGAGCAAGTAGTGGGTGTAATGTACACTCCTACAAGGTATTGTGACCGCTTAACAAAAAAGGAACAACAAAATACTGACGTTTCCACCTACATATGGCCTTCCTCAAAAAATGAAAACACAAACGAACAACGAAATTAGGTAAACTCTACTACATCTAGGATGAGCGGACAATGTGAATCTAGGAGAAATAAACAGTGGGATAAGAAATGTGCTACATATCGGAGGATAACAGTAGACAATATGTTAACATTAGTCAGCTAAAATATAAATAAAATTAAAGCGAGACTTCGATGTAGCAAGATCCAAACGCTCCCAACGAGTAGATGACTGTGAATCAAATTGGATGCAAAGAAGGGTGGGGGGGGGGAGTGGGGGAGTGTTTGGAACCCAATCACGGGGTTCACTTTCTGCCAAGATGATTTCTGCTGGAGTATCATCACATCTTGGTGACTTCCCTTTCTTTAGACGTTTTTATTGCAGAGCGCACATTATCTAGCATCGGTTGTTGTTATTTTTCTTCATTATCTATCATATAAAAGTACTTTGAAGCATCCTTGCTTTACTTTCCCAGAAAAAAATCCGGTACTCACTTAAGGCTGGGTGAACCCGGAAGCTGTCGGTTAGGGTCGAACCCTACCTCTTGTCCTTTGTAGTCCAGTTCACTAACCACTGAGCTATCATCCTCATACATTGCTCTACAGTATCTATCGCTCTGTCTATCAGTATATTTACTTTATTGTCCACCTTTGCAATATATCGTTTCCGTTAGTGTAATACTGATGCGGTATTAATTACTTGAAATGATGCTCTAAAATCGACTGCTATCCTGATTTCTCCGTCTTTCTCATCAATGTTTAAACCTGATTTTAAAATCCACCATTTGTAGTTCATAGTCAGAATCACAGTCTGCACCAGATTTTAGATGCCACTTCTGATCTCCACCTTTGCTATTCTTCTCAATCTGTGACTTAAAGAAACGAAGCTAAGACTCACCCATACCACGTCATCACAAGAATCTCGTGCCGACCTTTTAACCTTGCACCTGATTACTTTCTAACTTCCCCACAAATACTATAATAATACGCGTTAACTCGTATTATAACGTTCCTTTCCTTAGCCATTTATTAGTTAAAGACACTATCTCTATAACTGTAACACATACCCAGTCCATCTGTGCTCACACATGTCCATCTACGTTGCATCTGTGTACATTAATAGACAAATCATCTTAAGTGCACAATGGACAACTCCATAGAGATCACATCCCCTACTCAGCATGCCCCTCAGTACGCCCGCTAGCAAAAGCACTGAGGATGGTTTCAGCTCAAATGCGCAAACTCCGTAAGAACAGGCGCAATATCTTATGTTGTTGTATCTTCCCATTTCTTTATTGACCATTAGCGCGACCCAATGATTGCTGACGTCTTGGGCAAACTGAACTTCGGCGCTCTTTATAATATTGTATTTATTATTTTCACTTTTTCTTTTCTGAAAGATCCTTGATAACACCCCTAAGTATATGGCGCGCCCCGGTTAACTGCCCAAATTGCCGATGCCTTGAGCCGGCCCTGTTGATCATTCGTAATTTTCCCTAACTGAGGCTCTTAAATATTACTAAGAATCATCATAAGACGTGTTCAGAACACACACACACAAAACATAAATAAGTGACGAACAATGTGGATTTGTGGAATGAAAGGGTACCAATAATGCAATATACATCCTGAGAACATTGATAGAAAGAGCTATAAGAGGTACAGAATAATCTATATATGAGCTTTACAGACTACACAAAAGCATTTGACGAAATAAAGCAGTGGAAATAATCAATATGTTCGAGAAATTAAACATTCATAGCAAGGCTCTGATAATCATTTAAAAAAAAGCATGTACTGGCATCAAACAGCAGTCATAAGAATTAGCAACCAAATAGGACAGTTCCTGTATATAAAACAAGGAGTCAGACAAGACTGTATTCTGTCCCCTGATTTGTTTTCACTTTACAGCGAAAATATGAGATCGATAGTAGACAAAAAAGGATTTGAAGTCAACGGTCACAACATAAACAATTTGCGATATGCGAATGAATGTCTTAATAACAGAGATAAAGAATGAACTACACGAATGATAGATGTGATAGTAAAAGAAAGCAACAAAAGAGAATTCAGTCTGAATAGTATGAAAACAGATGCAATGATCATATCGAAGAAACGATCATCACCATCATACAACATCAAAATAAACAGGACAGATATGAAACAAATGCAACGCGACTTGGGCACAATAATAACATCAGATGGAAGATGCACCACAGAAATAAAAAGCAAAATAGCTCAGGCCAAAATTGCATTTCAGAAAATGAAAAATGTCTTATGCAACAAGTCTTTGTCAGTAGAAGTGATAAAGAGAGTTCATCGGTGCTATATAAAACCAATTCTTACCTATGGAAGCGAATCAAGGACAGTAGACAAACAAAGGAAAAGACGATTAGAGGCACAGAGATGGGATTTCTCAGAAGAATGTTGAAAGTTCCCTAGACAGCTAAAAAGATCAATGAGGAAGTTCTCAAAGAGGCCAACACAAAAAGGGAACTCCTTAAAAAAATCAGAAAGAAACAATCAACATTTTTCGGGCACATCATGAGAAGAGGAAAGTTGGAATACTTGGCTACAACTGGAATAATACAGAGAAAGAGAGATCGCGAACAGCAAAGAGAGAAAATGCTAGATAGCTTGGTATCATGGCATGGAAAACAGTCAGCAAGAGAACTGATACGATGCACTGTAGATAGAAGATTGTGGAGGGACAAGATCCCCTACGCCAACCGGTATGGCACATGATGATGATGATGATGATAAAGGTAGACCACAGCAGTGCAAACCAACACTTGGCAACAAACAGGCGTCCACTAGCAACGGCCACAGTGACTGGCACACCACGTGATTAAATGACTATCCAATCGTTTTAATCGTTTTCTATGTGTGCAAATAATAAGCTATGGCGGCTGTAGTTATGGACTCACCTACAAGCTCTGAAAATACTGATGTTGGAAATGGTCTTCTAGAAAATATGAAATTCGATACCGCAGAAACAAAAGTGTGTTTTGGATGATGCGCAAAGTTGTTATTGAAACGCGATGTAGTCGTAGTTTCCTTCTTCGTGGACGTCTGGGCTCACTTCACAGACTTCACTTCACTTTTTGAAAAGTTTTTTCTTTTCAAAATAAAAATATTTCACTTTCACTAACTTTCCTTTGCATGCAGCTTTTACTTTTACTAATCACTTTATACTTTTAATAATTTACGAGTTTAGTGTCCCAAGTTGTTTCTGCTGAACGAGTGATTTCTCTTTACTGACCGGACATACTTGAACTATTTCTAGTTTTTTGTGCATTTAATTATATTTGTTCCCCTAAAAAAGGTTTAAGGTTAGTTGTTCTAGTTATTCCTGGCTAAACCTAACCCAGGGGTCTTGAAATGACATATAACGAGATCGATCGGATAAAATGTAATGGGATGTTACTCCGAACAGAAGTAATTTGGACACTAAACTCGTAAATTACCTAAGAAACTAAAGCATTTTGTTATTGAGTCGAGTAATGGTCTAAAACTTTGATGATAATGAATATACAATAATAGCTTTTTGTAAAGGACAATGAGGACGTTATAATGTTTATGATATTATAGTTAGTTATGTAGTGAAGTGCGATACTGTGATAGTGACATACATTATATTATTAGTTATATAGACTAATCTACATTTGTAAGGAGACATCTACACCCATACAAAATCTTGCACGTCTGAGGTAAAAATTAAAAATAACTGAGACCCTAATCAAAGAACTTCTATTCACTGATGATACATAACTGGTTGGTCATGGTGAATCCATCCTGCAGTCAATGAATGATAATCTAGCTAGATCACGTGATTTATTCTCCCTGTCAATAAGTATAGAGAAGACTGTGGTGCTTCAACAAGGTGTAGCCAGCCCCGCAGCTATATCATTAAATAACATACCCCTTGAATCTGTGAGAAAGTTCACCTCTCTCGGTTCTATGGTCACAACCAATGTCTCCTTTGAAGAAGAAATAAATTCCCAAATCGGAAAGGCAGCTTCCACATTTGGCAAACTTAAAGATAGAGCATGGGCTGGCCAACACCAATTTAACACTCAGGACTAATTTACCAAAGTTGTGTGCTTAGTACATTTCTATATGGATCGGAAACTTAGACTACCTATGCTGGGCAAGAGAAAAGGTTAAACAGCTTTCATGTACATTTCCTTCGCAAGATTATGAACATCAAATGGCAGGACAAAGTAACTAACTCTAATGTCTTACAACGAGCCAAACTCCCATCGATCATGGCAACACTTAGGATTCGTAGACTAAGGTGGCTGGGCCATGTAAGAAGAATGGCAAACAATCGTATTCCCAAACAAATATTGTATGGCAAACTTAAGGACAGAAAGAGACCAAAGGGCAGACCAGTGCTGAGATATAAGGATGTTTGCAGGGCTTCCTTGAGGGAATTTTCTATAAGTGAAAGGAACTGGGAAAATGTGGCTGTGGACGTAGCACATGGAGTAAAAAAAAAAATGGCACAGCAACTTTTGAGACAGTAAAAGTAAGTAAAGTACCCCCGTCACGCCAAGTGGCGTATAGGGAAATATGGTGTTAGTGATCCTATATTTTACAGACCTTCAGCACATGATTTTTGGGGTAATGTGGTCAGTATTACGCCCGTGCTGCTTTACTTTCCCAGAAATAAATCCGGTACCCATTTAAGGCTGGGTGAACCCGGAAGCTGTCGGTTGGGATCGAACCCTACCCCTTGTCCGTGGTAGTCCAGTTCACTAACCACTGAGCTATTGCGGCTCCCTTTTGAGACAGTGCTGATGTCAAATTCAGAAGACAAAAGGCGCAAGAGAAAGGAGACAAAGCCGGGTACTGTGGGTACAACTTGCTCGTTCTGTGGATGGATCTGTCTGTCCAGGATTGGCAAATTAACCCATGAGAAAAGATGTTCAGTAAAGCAGCACCCAGTAGGAGACATTAATGCTTTACCAAACTACAGACTTATCATGATTGCTTGCTACCAACCGTCTGTCAAGACGCCAAAGGCCATATTGATATATAGACTAGACTATTTATCTAGAAAATAATAAATTCAAAATCTTCAATATATTATTATTATTAATTATTTTTTTTTGTTAAATTTTAATAAAAAATTAAAAAAAAAACAGACATTTTAAGTTACAAACATTGATTAATTCTTCTTCTTCCCTTCCTCATTTGCCTTTCAGCATCGAGGGGAGATATAATTTGCTTCTCTTAGCCTCTGCTGCTGGTATGTTTCCTAGTGTTTCTAATATTCTGTCAATCCATCTTTTTTGTGGTCTGCCCATGGGTCTGGTGTTCTCGGAACATTTATTGAAGGCTCATTGTGTTTTGTTTTGCTCTTTCTGTCTTGTCACGTGGCCAAAACATTTTATCTGTTGTTTATTTATATATTATATGGTGGGGGTTGTTCCTAGATTTTTTCTCAGTTCTTCATTTCTTATCTTATCTTTCAGGCTGTTTCCTGTCATTTGTCTAACACTTTGCATCTTGGTGTGGTTATTTTTCTTGTTGTTCTTGTATCTAGGGTCCAGGAATGACATTAGTAGCACAACATTGAAATGAAGATTGTATTATAGCGTGCCTGTTTTGCCTCTAAAGTTATTTCTTTCTTGGACAATAGTGGTGATAGCTGTCCCATGATTTGACAAGTTTCGTTGCATCTTGATTAATAGATTGATTAATTGAATTACAAATTTCAAACTGTTATATCTGTGCTTTTGGGCCTGACACACTTGTTTTCGGTATGGTATTTTTGGGTTTCTAGCTGCCTTTCCACTTCAATTCCCACTTGCTTGGCCAGGAGGTTAGCCTGCTTTCAGGGGCACTGATTGGAAGAGGAGTAGAGTTAGAATCAGCTTGCATGTGGTGAGCTATGGATGGCTGACTGCTTCATTCCAGGTGCTGATTGATCCTGTATTCAAGCTGAAGACATAAAAGAACTCTTTGCAACTGAAAACTCTAAAAGAACAGCCTATGTGCTACTGGGTCAAAATTTCAAACACTGAAAAATGAACAGTTTCTACTCAATCTTTAATAAACTATTTAATTGTTTACCATATGGGAGGTGCTATTTCTAAAAGCAAAAATAAAGGACTCAGCCTTAATAGCAAAAAGACAGAAGTAATGGTAACAACAAAGAAAAAGACATCACCTCAGTGCAAAATAAAGACAAGTGGAACAATATTAAAACAGGTAAATGAATTTAAATATTTGGGAACTTTGTTAACCTCAGACGGAAGATGTACAACAGAGGTGAGATGCAGAATGGCCAAGGCAAAAGCAGCTTTCCAAAAAATTAGGAAGATAGTATGCAATCCATTTTTGACAATAGAAACAAGAAAAAGAGTTCTTATATGTTATGTAGAGCCAGTCTTAACATATGGATGTGAATCATGGACAATAGGACAACAAACAAGAAAATCACTGGAGTCTGTAGAAATGTGGTTTTACAGAAGAATGTTCAGAATACCATGGACAGCTAAGAAGAGTAATGAAGACATTCTGAAAGAAGCCAAAGCAAAAAGAGAACTAATTTCCAATATTAGGAAGAAACAATCATCATTTTTTGGCCATGTAATGAGAAGAGAAAAGCTAGAATATATTGTAACAAATGGGAAAATTGAGGGACGAAGAGATAGAGGGAAGCAAAGAGAAAAGATACCAGACAGCTTAAGAGAATTGCTTGGAAGAAGGTCAACAACAGAAATGTTAAATAACTGTCGTGATCAAAAGTTGTGGAGAGATATGATCACCTACACCAGCAGGCTTGGTACTTGATGATGATTTGTGAAAGGGAAAGAATCTAAGTAGGCAGGAAATACATTTTTTTAAAACTTGTAGTGATACATTTAATTTCATTTGGCTCACAAAGTGATAAAAACCTACAAAACACTAGATCAATAATAACAAGAAAGTCAATTGTAAACCATTTTAAGACATAATTTTTATGACATAATTGTACATAATGTTTTCTTTATACAGCTTGGTGATAGTGTCCTTTCAGCTCACTTTATTAAAGAGTTAGAGAATTTTTACAACAAGGCAGACGTGCACGACAAAGAAAAATGTCTGGAATTGATCACATCTGTAGGACTTACTGAAGATCTTAAAAGGCGAATGAAGAAGCTTCAGCGTTGTAAAACAGCCATGCCTGTCTTTGGTAGGTTCTAAAGCTTTTGTCATGTATTAGTGTAGATGCAGAGAAGTAATCAGCTTTACATATCTGTAGAACAAAATTATTCATTTTTAGAGTTTTTGTTGTTGTCAATTTAGTTCAGATAGTCACAGAGCATTGTAAAGATTGGTAATATTTAGTTTTAGAGTATTAATTTTAGAAATTTTGTTTTGAGGTATTGAGTTAGGTAAGGTTTAGTTTTAAGTTTTAAATTTCAGAATTAGATTTGAGGTGGAGGTCTGGTTGACCTGTCATTGGCCTCTGAGAAAGAAGTCCTGTTTTTAAATCCCACCACAGGTGAGTGAGAATTTTTTTTTTCAAATCTGGTTTCTTTGTGTTTGTACCCTCCTCAGTCTCTGGTTAGGAGAATTGATATCTAGCTCTCCTAGATAATATCAAAATAATAATGTGTTGTCTGCACTCTGTTTCCTTATATTTACTTCTGTCATTCACCATTCCATGCAAGATGACTTTTTCCTGACCATATCTTCTTTTTCCTTTGAGCTCCCTGAGGAGCATAGGTCATCAACAAACACTTTCCAAGCTGTTCTGTTTCTTGCCATTCTTTTAAGATCATTCCATGTCTTCCCTATCATCTTCATCTCTGTTTCCATCTGTCTACTCTAAGAATATTTTGGTCTTCCTCATTGTCTTTTTCCTTGAGGATTCCAAAAAAGGGCCTGTTGTATAACACTCTCAGTTCGCTTTGGAAGTGTGTGTCCTATCCAGCGCCACCGTCTTCACTGCTTTATCCACTGGTATTTGACTGGTACTTTTCCATAATTCTATGTTAGTGATTCTTTTCTTTGACTTGTCCATGTTTGTGAAGTTTTTGCTGCTTATTTTTTTACAGTACAGAATAGCCAGTCTCTTGCCCAACCCTCCTTAGTCGCCTCTTATGAACATTCCTAGTAGGAAACAGAGCTACAATTCATTTCTCCCCTTTCAAGTCCCGGCAATGCATAGGTGCAGACCCAAAAACCAGGGTATATTAACATGCTATCAGAATATGCATTTCAACATAGTAGCTAGAAGGGCTTCTTAGGGACTTATATTCTATCTAGTAACTTACAACATGGCTCAGATAGAAGATGCACAGGATTTTTAACAACAATGATTACTGTTTAGAAGAATGATTACAGCTGTCCTAATTTTTAGATCAACAATTATAAGTTGTAATGTTGTTGATTGTAGGTCATGGTCCATTGTTAAACCCCTACCAGACAACTTATGAGAGAGACTACCCACATAAAACTGGCAGACAATCATGGGCTATGAGGTGAGAAACTGTGTGATCATGCTGGTGTCATTAATTGGGGTAGTTATCATGATTGACTCTCTGGCAATGCTTTGAAATGTTGGGAACCGACATTTCTATTATGAGTGGATGTGTGTACAGCCATACATGTTGGCATATATATAATATGTGTGTGTGCGTATATATATATAAATATGGATCTTTGGCATCTTGACAGACGGTTGGTAACAAGCAATCATGACAAGTCAATAGTTTGATAAAACATTAGTGTCTCATACTGGGTGCTGCTTTACTGAACATCTTTTCTCGTGGCTGAATTTGCCAATCCTGGACAGACAGATCCATCCACAGAACGAGCAAGGTGTACCCGGAGTACCCGGCCTTGTCTCCTTTCTCTTGCGCCTTTTGTCTTCTGAATTTGACATCAGCATTGTCTAAAAAGTTTCTGTGCCAATGTTTATGTTTGCTTTCCTTGTGCTACGATCTGCAGCCACATTTTCCTAGTTCCTTTCACTTATAGAAAATTCCTTCAAGGAAGCCCTGGTCTGCCCTTTGGTCTCTTTCTGTCCTTAAGTTCGCCATACAATATTTGTTTGGGAATACGATTGTTTGCCATTCTTCTTACATGGCCCAGCCACCTTAGTCTACAAATCCTAAGTGTTGCCATGATCGATGGGAGTTTGGCTCGTTGTAAGACATTAGAGTCAGTTTCTTTGTCCTGCCATTTGATGCTCATAATCTTGCGAAGGCAATGTATATGAATGCTGTTTAACCTTTTCTCTTGCCCTGCATAGGTAGTCCAAGTTTCTGATCTATATAGAAATGTACTAAGCATACAACTTTGGTAAATTAGTCCTGAGTGTTAAATTGGTGTTGGCCAGCCCATGCTCTATCTTTAAGTTTGCCAAATGTGGAAGCTGCCTTTCCCGGGAATTTATTTCTTTATTTCCTCTTCAAGGGAGATATTGGTTGTGACCATAGAACCGAGATAGGTGAACTTTCTCACAGATTCAAGGGGTGTGATATTTAATGATATAGCTGCGGGGCTGGCTACACCTTGTTGAAGCACCACAGTCTTCTGTGTGTGTATACACACACACATATTATATATGTATATATATATATATATATATATATATATATATATATATATATATATAAGAGCATCTGTGTTTATATATGTTCATATATGACTAAAACATTACTAAGAATCATCATGCGAGGAGTGTGAAACAAAATCAGCCCAGAAATTAGTGATGAACAGTGTGGTTTTGTTGGAGGTAAAGGTACAAACTTAGCCATATACATCATAAGATTTTTAGTAGAGAGAGTTATAGAGGTGAAAACAGATCTGTACCTATGTTTCATAGATTATACCAAAGCATTTGCAAAGTAAAGCACCAAGAAATAATCAAAATTTTAGAAGGCATAAACGTTGACAGCAAAGATCTAAGAATAATAAAGAACATGCTTTGACAACAAACAGTGGCTATAAGAATTGGAAATCAATTGAGAATGTTTCAACAAATAAAACAGGGTTTTAGATAAGGTTGTGTGCTGTCACTAGATTTATTATCTATCAATATATATAATTATATATCACAATACACACAATCTCAGGTATGCTGATGATATAGTCTTAATTGCTAAGAGTGAAAATCAGTTACAAGAAATGTTAGACAGTATAGTGAAGGAAAGCAGAAATAAAGGACTCAGTCTCAATAGCAAAAAAGACAGAAGTAATGGTAGCAACAAAGAAAAAGACATCACCTCAGTGCAAAATAAAGACAAGTGGAACAATATTAAAACTGATAAATGAATTTAAATATCTGGGAACAATGTTAACCTCAGATGGTAGATGTACAACAGAGGTGAGATGTAGAATAACTCAGGCAACATCAGCTTTCCAAAAAATGAGGAGGATACTGGGCAATCCATTTTTGACAATAGAAACAAGAAAAATAGTTCTTAAATGTTATGTAGAGCCAGTCTTAACATATGGATGTGAATCATGGGCAAAAGACAAGAAAATCACTGGAGGTAGAGATGTGGTTTTACAGAAGAATGTTGAGAATACCATGGTCTCTACAGCTAAGAAGAGTAATGAAAATGGTCTGAAGCAGGCCAAAGCAAAAAGATATCTAATTTCCAATATTAGGAAGAAACAATCATCATTTTTTTTACCTCTATTTTTAAGATCTTTTCATCCCTAACATGATCTTCATCTGCTTCCTTCCATCATGCCTTGACACACGTACGTAGTGTGCTATTAATCAAGCCCCATTTTCTTTGTCATCGACCTCCAAGAAACAATAGATAAATATCTGTATTTTTTTCATCTACAAGTTTTTGTTTGTGTTTATTGTTAGTGTCTTTACAGAAAGCCTGTTTAAGCTGCAATTATGGATAATCTTGTGTCATCATTCATCACTACAAAGCGGTAACCATATATCTTTTCTATTTTTCTTCTTTGCTTTATTATCCTTCATAAAGCATTGAATGGCTGTATTTGTAACATCATCATCATCAAGTACCATGCCAGCTGATGTAGGTGAACATGTCTCTCTACAACTTTCGATCTCGACAGCTATTTAATCATTTCTGCTGTTGACCTTTTGCCAAACCATTCTCTTAAGCTGTTTGGTATCTTTTCTCATGGCTTCCCTCTATCACTTCATCCCTCAACTTTCCTCGTTGTCACAATATATTTCAGCAGTTCCCTTCCCATTACAAGGCCAAAATGGTTTCTTCCTAATATTGGAACTCTCTTTGCTTTGGCCACTTTCAGAACATTTTAATTACTCTTCTTAGCTGTCCATGGTATTCTCAACATTCTTCTGTAAGACCATATTTTTACAGCATCCAGTGATTTTCTTGTCTGTTGTCCTTTTGTCCTTGATTCTCATCCATAAGTTAAGACAGGCTCTACATAACTATTGTATTTATAACAATAAACACAAAAATGAAATGAGAGTTTTACTAGTTAACTATATTTCCAGACCTATGACAACAGTTGGTTATATTACCACTGTGCCAGAATCTAAGCCACTTGGACCAACAATGTATGATGTAGAATACTGTAGGAAGTTCCAGAGACCAGCTAGTCCTGAGAGATCAGCTACAGCTTCAGGTCAAAGAAACAACAGGCCACACCCATCTCAGGTAAATTTGCCAGTTTTATTATTTCACTAAATCTTGAACTTAATGCTAGGTCACAAGAACAGAGATTTCTATACACAGCTGTTTTTGTCACTGATACTTTAGTTTATTTGCTAATTTTTGTCTTTCCTGAGTGATAAAATATCTATCTATCTATTGTCCTTTCGAGCCGAAGACGGCACATAGGGCAGAACTACAATCTCAAAAACAGAAACCTTGCGTGCCAAAATGGCACATATTGCAGAGATCACTTCTTCTAAAATCTATGGTTCTGTTTCCATAACAATGCTTTTTACAATGACAGCTTGTCAAGCCATCGATCAACCTTGATGGATGGATGGATGGATAGAAATATTTAAATATGAATTATATTTTAGCAGATGATAGCAATATTTAAAAAATCAAAGATTGGCAAACATGAGAGTATCGAGAGATGCGATATTCAATTTTTAACCATAAAAGTTTTTTAATTTTAAGATACAGCTTCATCTAATCATTTTGAAAGTTTAAAATAAGAAGCTTGTATATTTTATCCTCCCATGTGTTACCGGGGCTTCATTATGTGGGAAGTAAAGAATAGTGACACTGTGACCTTCCAGGCATATCGTAAGAGGCGACTTTTACGATATGCCTGGAAGGTCACAGTGTCACTATTCTTTACTTCCCACATAATGAAGCCCCAGTAACACATGGGAGGATAAAAAATACAAGCTTCTTATTTTAAACTTTCAAAATGATTAGATGAAGCTGTATCTTAAAATTAAAAAACTTTTATGGTTAAAAATTGAATATCGCATCTCTCGATACTCTCATGTTTGCCAATCTTTGATTTTTTAAATATTGCTATCATCTGCTAAAATATAATTCATATTTAAATATTTCTATCCATCCATCCATCCATCCATCCATCCATCCATCCATCCATCCATCCATCCATCCATCCATCCATCCATCCATCCCACCAACCCATCCATCCATAGCCAGCCCATAGGGCATAGACCCAGATACTCTTTCTCTTCTTCTAAATTTCATTTCTAGCAGTCTCTCTCTCTCTCTCTCTGCGATCAGGACTCATCAGAGTAGGATTCCAGACTCCCACCCAGTCCTTGCAAAGATCTTTTATCAAACATCGCCATTTGTCTCTGTTCTGTGCAAGCATCTCAATCTCATTGAGGGAGCAGATTCCTGCTGCCTTCGCCACTCTGATCAATGTTCTTCTCAGTGTCTCTCTGGGTCAGCCTCTTTTCCCCCTTCCTGTTGTTTCCCACTTGAAGGTTTGCTTAAAATATATTTCATTTAGCTGAAAATCTTACGTTTTTGTGTGTAGCTTCATAAATGTAAACCACTTTCATATAATATCAATTTTATGAATTAGGGGAATGTACTAGATGCGTGGAACTAAAATGCCACTTTGAGATGAGAACAAACAACTTTGATAGCATGCATAACATTTATATATCATGACAGCAACATGGGTGTTTGGTGTAGGTAGAGCGAAGATGTAAACAAAAAAATATGAAATTTCATGGCCACCAAGACTACATATAAAAATATTCAAACTCATATGTGCAACCTCATTTATACCCACAAAACTACACATTTATGTTTCTATCTATCTATCTATTGACCTTTCGAGCCGTAACCGGCCCATAGGGCGTAGACCAAGATACACCTTCTCCTATATGAATTTTTGTTCTAGCAGTTTTCTTTTAAAGATATTTTATCAAATCTCGCCATCTGTCTCTGTTCTGTGCAAGCAGTTCTATCTCATTGAGGGAGCCGATTCCTGCTGCTCTTGCCTCTCTCATCAATGTTCTTCTCAGTGTCTCCCTGGGTCTTCCTCTTTTTCTTTTACCTGTTGTTTCCCATATGAGGGCTTGCTTTGCTATTCGATTATTATCTCTTCTCATCACATGTCCAACGTATGACCATCGTCTTTTCTTTATTACTGAAGATATTAGTGGTTGATTGGCGATTTCTCTAATTTCCTCGTTTGTTTTGAATTCGTTCCATTCTATACCAAGTATTTTCCTTAGACATTTATTTTCGAATGCGTTCAACTTTGTTTCTATATCTCTTGTTGTTTTCCAGCTTTCACACGCATACGTAAGGGTTGATAGTACATTTGATTTGAATAGCCTAAGTTTTGTGTTTGTGCTAATGAGTTTTGATTTCCACAACTTTTCAAGGCTTCTGAAAGACATTGCTGCTTTAGCCAGTCTGATTCTAATTTCTTTGCTCGTATCCCCTTCTCGATCAATGTGACTTCCAAGATAGATGAAGTGATCGATCTCTTCTACTGGTTTGTTTTCCATGTATATTTTGTCACTTGTTGGAATTAAACTTTTCATGACTTTAGTCTTTTCATGATTGACCTCAAGCCCAATTTTGCTGGCTATTGATGATAGTTCATTTGTGTTTTCCTGCATCGTTTTTATCTGATTGCTGATGAGAACTATGTCATCAGCAAAGTCCAGGTCCTCCAAATGGTCTCCTTGTATCCATTCGATGCCTTTATTACCAGTGCAGCATTTCTTCATTATGAAGTCCATAACAATTCCAAATAACAAGGGCGATAAAATACATCCTTGTTTAACCCCAGTTTCTATTGGGAAACATTCGCTCAGTCCTTCCTCTGTTCGAACTGCACATGTGTAACCATCATACATGTCTTTGATAATATTTATGATTTTTGATGGTAAGCCATATTGCTTCAGAATTTTCCACAAAGAATCTCTATGAATACTATCAAATGCTTTTTTGAAGTCGATGAAGTTAAGTACAAAAGGTTTTTGCTTTTCAATGTGTTCCTCCAATATAAGTCGTAGAGTGAAAATGTGGTCAAGACAGCTTCTCCCTTTTCTAAACCCAGCCTGTTCTTCACGCATTACTGTATCTATTGAATCCTTTATTCTATTTAGGATGATTTTACAGAATAATTTTGAGGCAACTGACAAAAGTGTCACGCCTCTCCAATTGTTACAATCTCTAAGATTGCCCTTTTTTGGGATCTTAACAATGATTCCTTTTTTCCATTTATGAGGCGTCTTCTCTGTTTTCCAAATGATGTTGAACATTTTTTGGAGATGTATTAAATTATGGCTATCAATTGCCTTGAGGATCTCAGCTGTTAACTTATCCTCTCCAGCAGCCTTGTTATTGGTCATTAGCTTTAAGGTGGTTTATTATCACATTTATTATTTTTTATTTATTATCATTTATGTTTACATATCACAAAAAAGAGAGAAATTATAGACATAATAGTAAAAGAAAGCAACAAGAAAGGTCTCAGTCTGAATAGTAAGAAAACAGAAGTAATGGTCATATCGAAGAAACAATCATCATTGATTCTATGTCAATAGAAATGAGAAAGGGAGTTCATCTGTGCTATATAGAACCAATTCTGACCTATGGAAACGAATCATGGACAGTAGACAAACAAATGAAAAGACGATTAGAGGCCACAGAGATGGGATTTCTCAGAAGAATGTTGAAAGTTCCCTGGACAGCTAAAAAGACCAATGAGGAAGTTCTTGAAGAGGCCAACACAAAAAGGGAGCTCCTAAAAAACATCAGAAAGAAACAATCCACATTTTTCGTGCACATCATGAGAAGAGGAAAGTTGGAATACTTGGTTACAACTGGCAAAATAAAAGGAAAGAGAGATCACGGACGACAAAGAGAAAAAATACTGAATAGCTTGGTGTCATGGCATGGAAAATAGTCAACAACTTTCATAATCTACGATGCACTGTGGATAGAAGATTATGAAAGAACATGATCGCATACACCAATCGGTATGGCACATGATGATGATCTCAAAATCATCCATGAACTATATCATAACTTATCTAAGATGATGATACATATATTAAATATTTGTATAGTTTTATCTTGTAACTTGTTGATGGTCAGTTCTAATTCTTCTACTTTCAGTCATTTTTAATATGGAAGTTTCCCAGCAAGGCCATACATAATGAAGATGATGATTGCAAGGTGTCTCAAGAGCTGACTGATGACAAGCTGAGACAGATTACAAAGAGGCTGTGCCACTCTGTGTACCAGAATGATTACTTAGGAATACCTCAAGGTTACATCTGATGTTTGATTGTTATTTGTTGTCAGTTTTGTTTATTTAAGATGTTAATCAATTTGTTGAAACTGTGCCAGATCTTTTAGCAATTTTAAAAGATGATTAAACATCAACCACTGGATAAAAAAGTCCAGGGTTTGATTCCCACCACAGGTGTTGAACATAAAAAAAACAGAATTCATGGTTTCTTTGTGGCTTTACCCTCCCCTGGTCTGTGGTTAGTGAGTTCTGGCCCCCTCGGATAATGACATAAACAGGAGGTTAATTGTGCCTTTTGTGCGTTAACCCTAAACAACGATACATATCTGTGGGTAATGTTTTCACAATACCGTTGTAAAAATTACTACTACTTATTTGTTAAATCTTGAAGTTTGGAAAATAAGATTTTCTTTGAACTTTTGCTACACTGCTGCGTGTTTACCGAAGCAGACACACTGAAGCATATGCTGTAATAATTTCCTGAGATTTCTGCCATCTTAAGAAAATGAAAAAGAAACAAATTTCTTGAAAATTGGTGAAATTTATTTTTAAAAAAAACTGGCCCCCTTTCTATAACAGCGTCATACTTTTTATGACACACTTGAAAAAAAAAAAATCCAACATCAAAGGAAACAAATCTAACACTCAGGGGTCACTGGAAGTAGTAATTAAGAAAGTATAGGGAGGGAGGAATGTTTGCCTGCAGCAAACTGTCAAATTTCAGGAATTTATTCTGTGAGGTGGTAATTTCAGGAATTTAGTCTGTGAGGTGGTAATTTCAGGAATTTATTCTGTGAGGTGGTAATTTCAGGAATTTATTCTGTGAGGTCGTAATTTCAGGAATTTATTCTGTGAGGTGGTAATTTCAGGAATTTATTCTGTGAGGTGGTAATTTCATGAATTTAATCTGTGAGGTGGTAATTTCAGGAATTTATTCTGTTAGGCAGTAATTTTTACGAAAGAATCATCATGTAGGGTTGATGAACCCTTGGAATTATAAAGAAAAAAGAGTAGGACTAAAATGGCTTCTTCCCAGGCAAAATTAATAGGAAAAATTCTCAAAATATGAGAGCACTTATGAAGTCAGAGAATATCTGCCTGTATAGTGGGGGACACCTGAGCACACAGATGCTGGTTGGGAAAAATAGTAAATAATAGTAATAAATAATAATAAATAAAGTGATACACAAAATTCAGTCCCTTGGGACTTACCATTTTTATTTTAATATTTAACAGATTTCAATATTATAAAAATAGATAATATTTGGAAGTAACATTGCCTTCTTTGCTGTTATCTTCAATAACTTTGTGAGCTGAGTACCCTTTAATTCAACTGTATCAACTAGAGCTTGTCTGTCTTCTTCTTGTCCTTTTGTAGTTTTGCAATGCATAAATGGCCAACATCTTGCAGGAAAGATCGCTTTACATTTTTTTTGTCAGTAGCCATTCGTTGCATGTTGTCCCAAGTGCTTCTCTGCATAAACTATTCTTTATTCTTTACTGAGTTGTCTTTAGCTTTCCTCTTTTTCTTTGTTTCTTTCCCTCTGAAATTTGTTTTTGACAGATTATGGTACCATTCCTCCAGGTGCTGTTTTGACACCTGTCGCACTGGTATATCCGCTTCACTTATTTCTAACATTTTTGCCCTAGTTTCTCATTTCCCTTGTTTTATGTTTCAATCTTCTTACCTTAATATAGCTTCTAGTTCTGTTGTGATCTCACATACCAGTGTTTTGGGAAAAGGTGGGGGGAATTAGTGCTATCAGGACAGGTTTGTATAGGAAGGATATAAAGACAGAAGAGTGTCTCTCTGACAAGCCTTTACTTCTTACTACTTTTTTTTTGTGTTCGCCGGCTTTCACCTCTGGCGAAGTCCATAGAAACTAGGAACTGAATTTTGCGTGTTTAATCCATTTTTCCCTGGCAGCTGTGTGCACAGGGGTCCCTCACCATACAGGCAGATAACTTCATCTTCGAAGGTACTCATATATTTTTTCTGTCAATGTGTAACTGACATTTCAAGCTGGGCCTTCAAGCTACCCTTACATTATAAGAGGATGTACAGTAGAATGTAGGAACATTTTTACATATTTTCAAAATGCATAGTATCTGAAGTATGAACAATTTGATGGAGTTGTCTAACAACCAAGAGTCTGATTTTGTTGCTCAGGGTTTCAAGTGAAATCAGCATTTAATCTACCCTCCAACTGGAAAGAAAATGTGCCCTATGGACTGAATACTAGCCAGAGGCAGACGTACCAACTGCCTCATCAGTTGCAGGAGTTGACAGTTCCTACAACAAGATTTGGAAGTAACAGTCAAAAACAAACTCCGGCTGTGTCTATTAGTAAGTACTGTTTCTGTTGCTGTTTAATCCTAGAGTATGATAACGTTGTAAAAATGATCGCCTCAAAATCAGTTTTTTTTTTAATTTAACACTTTGCCACGAGCAAACATTCCCTCTCTTCCTATACCTTCCTAGATATCACTAATGTTAACCCTGAATGTTTGATTTTATTGCTGTGATATTGGATTTTTAAAATCAATCACGTAATAAAAATTACTAAGGTATCGTAAAAGATACATAGTTTTATTTCAAATTCTGTCAGTTTTTAAGAACTTTGTTATTTTTCCTTTTTTTTTAATAATCTATTGACCTTTCGAGCCGTAACCGGCCCATAGGGCGTAGACCAAGATACACCTTCTCCTATATGAATTTTTGTTCTAGCAGTTTTCTTTTAAAGATATTTTATCAAATCTCGCCATCTGTCTCTGTTCTGTGCAAGCAGTTCTATCTCATTGAGGGAGCCGATTCCTGCTGCTCTTGCCTCTCTCATCAATGTTCTTCTCAGTGTCTCCCTGGGTCTTCCTCTTTTTCTTTTACCTGTTGTTTCCCATATGAGGGCTTGCTTTGCTATTCGATTATTATCTCTTCTCATCACATGTCCAACGTATGACCATCGTCTTTTCTTTATTACTGAAGACATTAGTGGTTGATTGGCGATTTCTCTAATTTCCTCGTTCGTTTTGAATTCGTTCCATGCTATACCAAGTATTTTCCTTAGACATTTATTTTCGAATGCGTTCAACTTTGTTTCTATATCTCTTCTTGTTTTCCAGCTTTCACACGCATACGTAAGGGTTGATAGTACATTTGATTTGAATAGCCTAAGTTTTGTGTTTGTGCTGATGAGTTTTGATTTCCACAACTTTTCAAGGCTTCTGAAAGACATTGCTGCTTTAGCCATTCTGATTCTAATTTCTTTGCTCGTATCCCCTTCTCGATCAATGTGACTTCCAAGATAGATAAAGTGATCGATCTCTTCTACTGGTTTGTTTTCCATGTATATTTTGTCACTTGTTGGAATTAAACTTTTCATGACTTTAGTCTTTTCATGATTGACCTCAAGCCCAATTTTGCTGGCTATTGATGATAGTTCATTTGTGTTTCCTGCATCGTTTTTATCTGACTGCTGATGAGAACTATGTCATCAGCAAAGTCGAGGTCCTCCAAATGGTCTCCTTGTATCCATTCGATGCCTTTATTACCAGTGCAGCATTTCTTCATTATGAAGTCCAAAACAATTCCAAATAACAAGGGCGATAAAATACATCCTTGTTTAACCCCAGTTTCTATTGGGAAACATTCGCTCAGTCCTTCCTCTGTTCGAACTGCACATGTGTAACCATCATACATGTCTTTGATAATATTTATGATTTTTGATGGTAAACCATATTGCTTCGGAATTTTCCACAAAGAATCTCTATGAATACTATCAAATGCTTTTTTAATAATGACTTGGGAAATCTCCTCGGCTGTCAGCGCTGACATCAAAGAAACCATTGTAACATGGGAGAGTTAATAAACAATGCCAAAAAGGTGTTGAACATATGGGTTGATCTGACGGTTTGTGGCCACCGTACAAATAGACAGCGGAAATGCTGGGGGGGATATGTGTGTAAAGCAGGAAATGCTTAGTGCATCGGATTCCTGTGTCTCATCTTGGGTAAACACACTGTTCTGTAGTAAAGGTTCAAAGAAAATTTGTTTTTCCAAAATTGAAATATTACATTTAAGTGGTAGCAATTTTTATTACAGTATCGTAAACAAGTGAGTCACACATACATATTGTAATTAAGGGTTAGAGGCTGTAAGCACTTGTTACAGTAAATGAAGAAGATATGTTGCTATTAAGTAGGAAGATATTGATGCTGGTAAACATTGATGATAGAAAATGTAGGGGATACTTACTTTTTATTATCCTACCCATATATTTTTATATTGTGAAGTGAAGTATTATGGGAACTTTCTATACTGGGCTAGAGTGCTGCACTATCATTTTAGCTCGTCAATGCAAGATTTATGTAGTACTGTCTTCATGAACTTAGCTGCAAAAATGGGAACTTGACTTCTAATAAGAAAAGGTATTAAAACTCACCTTCAAGTTGAAATTTAATATTCTAAAACACTTCATACCTCTGTGGTGTGTTCAGCTATGTGGTGTTTATCCTTACTATATTAATATTTCAGCACTTCTGATGACACCTCATGTCTGTCACCTTCTGCCGCCATGCTTTTTGTACTTCTCTTCGTACATCTCATATAGGGGTACATATTTTGCTGTTATCTTGATTGTAAAAATACTATGAAAAATATACTAACATCAAAACAAATAACACCAGGGCTAAAACTAAGAATAGCAAAATGTTATATCTTCTCAACATTCCAGTATGGCGCTGAAATATGGACGCTAGACAAGAAGACAGAACAGAGAATTGAAGCCTTTGAAATGTAAAATTTAGAAGAGTAGGTAGAATTGGATGGAAAGAAAAGAAAACAAACTATGAAGTCTTAAAACAAATAAAAATTAAAAGAGAACTAATAATAATTAATTAATACTAAACACAATTCAAACAAGACAAATGCGATTTTTGGACCATGTCAAAAGACACAACATCCTACTAAAAGTAATCTTGGAAGGGAAAATACAAGGTAAAAGAGGCAGAGGTAGAAAAAGACTAACATGGACAAGTAACATTAAAAGATGGACAAATCAGCCTATAACAACCTGCAACATCAAAGCAAGAGACAGATTGGGAAGGCTCTCCATGGTAGCCAACCTTCGTTGTGGAGATGGCACTCGATGATGATCTTGATTGTATGGAGAATTCCTTTTTCAAAGGGGGACATGTTGTAGATTTAACTTATTAATTGTCATATTGATAAATAGTCAACCATTTTTGCACTCTTTATGATGTCTTGGCTAGAAATAAGAGTTTTAAACACAAAATGAATTTTCTTTTTGAGAAAAAAAATCTTTAACTTTTATAAATGCATTTTTTCTCATTTTAATCCAGACAGATATGAGTTGTTTAATTTTGGCAAAAATATCAAAATTGTTTTGTTTATTGAGAATTCCATCATAACTATATAACATCATCATGTAGGCTGTCCATTTGAGGAAGTTGCCAGTCAGGATGTTTCTTGTATAGCAGTGTTACTTTAGTCTTCTTCCTCTTCTTTTCTTCCTCATCAGCCTTTCAGCATCGAGGGGAGATATAATTTGTGGTCTTTTGCTCTTCTATTTGCCTCTGCTGCTGTTATGTTTCCTAGTGCTTCTAATATTCCATCAACCCATATTTTTCGTGGTCTCACAACATTTGTTGAAGGCTCGTTGTGTTGTGTTTTGTTCTTTCTGCCTTGTCACGTGGCCAAACCATTTGATCTGTTGTTTCCCTATATATTCTATGGCGGGGGCTATTCCTAGCTTTTTTCTCAGTTCTTCATTTCTGATCTTATCTCTCAGACTGTTTCCTGTCATTCGTCTAACACATTTAATCTCTGTAGAGGTTATTTTTCTTACTTTAGTGAGCGTAGTATAAAAGGAGTTCTTGATGGGATAATTTTCTTCCAGGTTGCTAACTTCTTCATCTTTCAGGAAATAGTAGCCTCTGTCAGTCATAGCTGACTATGGATTTTGCAGCGCCTCTAGGAAATGTTATTTTCTTTTTATACGAATCTGTCTGCTTCTTGCTTGCATTGGAGCTTTAGAGTGGGTTTCCAAAGATTGTGGTCTACAGCTGTCCCTTCCCAGGCTGCAGGGTTTATGTTCAGGGTCTTTATGTCATGTTTACATGCATCTAAAAATTGAAGAAGACGCTAACAGAAGTGCAAAGAATCACAAATTATATTTCTCCTCGATGCTGAAAGGCAAATGAGGAAGGAAAGAAGAAGAAGATGATGCAGTAGAACAAATGCATTTTTATTGTTGTAGAGCTATAATTAGACTTTAAATCCTGGACATGTAGTTTATTTGGACACTGCAGCATATTTTTTTTAACTGTTGTAGATTTAGCTTTCTGTAACTAAATATATTTTACTTTTCTAACTTTTACACTCTAAGAAAGTTAACTCAACTATAAATACATTTCCTTGACTTTGTAACTTGACTAGTTCCAACAGCCAACAAAAGACTCCATGGTGTTGGTTCAAGAACAACCTATGACAGACACTACAATGACAATACTGGTTTACTAGTTGACCAGATCAGAAATGCTGACAAGAAACTTGAGGCAGATGCTTTGAGAAAAATCTTGATGAACTCTGGGCATGGTAGGTTGTAGACTAATGCATTTTTGTTTCATTAAAGATCATCTATCGTGTTTTACAGCAGCGCGTTTGAGTTGTAAGAGCCATATTATAGGTCTCATTCTAAAGAATATATTTACTCTAGTTTACTCAACGTAGAATAAATTTACTGTCATTCACACACTAAAGTATACATTTACTGTCATTCACACACTAAAGTGTACATTTACTGTCATTCACACACTAAAGTGTACATTTACTGTCATTCACACACTAAAGTATACATTTACTGTCATTCACACACTAAAGTATACATTTACTGTCATTCACACACTAAAGTGTACATTTACTGTCATTCACACACTAAAGTCTACATTTACTGTCATTCACACACTAAAGTGTACATTTACTGTCATTCACACACTAAAGTCTACATTTACTGTCATTCACACACTAAAGTGTACATTTACTGTCATTCACACACTAAAGTGTACATTTACTGTCATTCACACACTAAAGTGTATATTTACTGTCATTCACACACTAAAGTATACATTTACTGTCATTCACACACTAAAGTGTACATTTACAGTCATTCACACACTAAAGTGTACATTTACTGTCATTCATACACTAAAGTGTACATTTACTGTCATTCACACACTAAAGTGTACATTTACTGTCATTCACACACTAAAGTGTACATTTACTATAGTTGATATACTAAAGTATACATTTACTGTCATTCACACACTAAAGTATACATTTACCTGTCATTCACACACTAAAGTATACATTTACTGTCATTCACACACTAAAGTCTACATTTACTGTCATTCACACACTAAAGTATACATTTACTGTCATTCACGCACTAAAGTGTACATTTACTGTCATTCACACACTAAAGTGTACATTTACTGTCATTCACACACTAAAGTATACATTTACTGTCATTCACACACTAAAGTATACATTTACTGTCATTCACACACTAAAGTATACATTTATTGTCATTCACACGCTAAAGTATACATTTACTATAGTTGATATACTAAAGTATACATTTACTGTCATTCACACACTAAAGTATATATTTACTGTCATTCACACACTAAAGTATACATTTACTGTCATTCACACACTAAAGTATACATTTACTGTCATTCACACACTAAAGTATACATTTACTGTCATTCACACACTAAAGTATACACTTACTGTCATTCACACACTAAAGTATACATTTACTATAGTTTATATACTAAAGTATACATTTACTGTCATTTACACACTAAAGTATACATTTACTGTCATTCACACACTAAAGTATACATTTACTGTCATTCACACACTAAAGTATACATTTACTGTCATTCACATACTAAAGTATACATTTACTGTATTGACACACTAAAGTCTACATTTACTGTCATTCACACACTAAAGTGTACATTTACTGTCATTCACACACTAAAGTGTACATTTACTGTCATTCACATACTAAAGTATACATTTACTGTCATTCACACACTAAAGTCTACATTTACTATAGTTGATATACTATAGTATACATTTACTGTCATTCACACACTAAAGTGTACATTTACTGTCATTCACACACTAAAGTATACATTTACTGTCATTCACACACTAAAGTGTACATTTACTGTCATTCACACGCTAAAGTGTACATTTACTGTCATTCACACACTAAAGTCTACATTTACTATAGTTGATATACTAAAGTATACATTTACTTTTGTTTTCACACAATAAAAAAAGAGTTGCATTAGCTCAGTGGTTAGTGATCTGGACTACAAAGGACAAGAGGTCGGGTTTGAAAATGATCAACGGCTTCCGGGTTCACACAGCCTTAAATGGGTACTGGATTTTTTCTGGGAAAGTAAAGCGGCATGAGCGTAATACCGATCACATTACCCCACAAATCATGTGCCACCAAAGGTCTATAAAAATAATGGTCACTAACACCATAATCCCTATATGTCACTTGGTGTGACGGGGCTCTTTACTTTTACTCTTTTTTTTTTTACACAATAATAAAGTATACATTTGCTATAGTTCACACACACAAAAAATATCTTTATTTTAGTTCCATGCTAAATAATACATTTACTAGAGTTCATGCACAAAAATTACATCTTGCATATTTCACTTACCAAAAAGTATATTTGCTATTGTTCAATAAATACATTTACTATAGCTCATTCATTAAAAAATGCATTTGCAATACTTCACACACCAAAGAATACCTTTATTATAGGTCACTCATTAAAGAATAAATTTACTTTAATAAAAAAAAATGTGAATTTATTAAGAGTTAACACACTAAAGAATACAATCATATTCCTCTCAACAAAGGGTATGCTTGCTATCATTCATGCACTAAAGAATACAATCATCATAGTTCTCTCAACAAATTGCTATCATTCATGCACTAAAGAATACAATCATCATATTCCTCTCAACAAAGGGTATGCTTGCTATCATTCATGCACTAAAGAATACAATCATCATAGTTCTCTCAACAAATTGCTATCATTCATGCACTAAAGAATATATCTATTGTTTTCTCATTGAAGAATACATTTGCATACACTGAAAAATCATGCTTAAGAGAGCTCACTGTGAGTTTTTTCTTCTTTCTTTCTTTTCCCAGTTTTTTAAAACTATGTCTGTAAAATTTGTAATTAATTACTTCTAACTTTTTCTCAGACAATAATCAAATTGGCAAGATTTTGGAGGGATTTGAAGAACCACAAGTCAGGACTCAGTCACTTAAGACAGTGTTACCAGTCCCCCCAACCAGCTGCAGAAGTTTGTCAACCCCACTAGCTGCTCAAAGAAATAAATTCAAATCCTCTCTACAGAATGGCTATGGGATGAGTCCACATCCCCCAGCCAATCATATAGCTCAAACAGCCTGCTCAGCCAAGAACTCTGGATTTTCAATTTCCCCTCCAAAGCCCATTATTCTACCCTCAAAGTCTCCATTTCAATTCCAGATGCCAACAACTCCTCTATCTGTCCCTTATACACCTCCAGTTCTCCTGTCATAAATTAATTATAATTTCTGTCACTGATTTCCAAGTGTGTACTGCATAGTGTTCTATAACTTTGTTGTGAGTTTTTTAATTGGTCTGGAACTTTTGGTGTGATCTTAATAAGTAAAGATAGTAACAAAGCATTTAAATTCTTAGGGTATGTAGTGTTTTTATCTCACAGTATTAGTGTTTAGAGGTGGTGTGGTCAGTGCATTTTATAACTCATTTTCAACCTTCTTTAGCTTTGCTAGCCATGTACGAATTTACAGCTGGGTCAACTGCAGCTTGTTCTTATCCATGTGCACCATTTTTATCTAGGAGCATTTTTACCAACTTTTGTTAAGTGTAAAACCCAATAATACTAGATGGAATTTGTTAAAGATGTCACAGATTTGATCAAGTTAAGAAGTATATTCTAAACAATAACACTATATGTATCATGTTACAAGATATCACAGATTTGATCAAGTTAAGACGTATATTCTAACCAATAACATTATATGCAACTTGTTAGATTATATCATAGATTTGATCAAGTTAAGACGTATATTCTAACCAATAACATTATATGTAACTTGTTAGATTATATCATAGATTTGATCAAGTTAAGAAGTATATTCTAACCAATAACATTATATGTAACTTGTTAGATTATATCATAGATTTGATCAAGTTAAGAAGTATATTCTAACCAATAACACTAAACGGAACTTTACACAGAGGGACTAAAACAACTAAGACAGCTGTGGTGCTATTAAATGGTGTCAGTGAGCTTGCTTTCTAGTTCAGACTTCTGAACATTTTTTATATTTTTTAAGTATTTGATGTGCTTTTTCAGGGTGCTGTTTGTTTGCGTTTGCTAGCTTTATATCTCTAGCGAAGTACAGAAGGACTGAATTTTGCATGGATATCACTTTTTCCTATTTTTCTCACTGGCAGCCATGTACTAATGTGTCTCTCGCTATACAGGTAGATATTCTCTGACATCAGATGTACTCTCATTTATATCGTTGAGAGTTTTAACATTTTAGGTTGATTTTTTCCTATTAATTTTGCCCGCAGTTGAAAAACCATTTTTAGCCTACCCTTCTTGATTCTAACTGCCAAGGGTTCTTTAACATGCCCAGAATTCACCGTTATTCTTTAACATGCACAGAATTCACCGTTATTCTTTAACATGCGCAGAATTCACCGTTATTCTTTAACATGCACAGAATTCACCGTTATTCTTTAACATGCACAGAATTCACCGTTATTCTTTAACATGTACAGAATTCAACGTTATTGTTTAACATGCGCAGAATTCACCATTATTCTTTAACATGCACAGAATTCACTGTTATTCTTTAACATGTACAGAATTCACCGTTATTCTTTAACATGCGCAGAATTCACCATTATTCTTTAACATGCACAGAATTCACCATTATTCTTTAACATGTGCAGAATTCAACATTATTCTTTAACATGTGCAGAATTCACTGTTATTCTTTAACATGTACAGAATTCACTGTTATTCTTTAACTTAACATGTGCAGAATTCACTGTTATTCTTTAACATGTACAGAATTCACCATTATTCTTTAACATGCACAGAATTCACCATTATTCTTTAACATGCACAGAATTCACCGTTATTCTTTAACATGTACAGAATTCACCATTATTCTTTAACATGCACAGAATTCACCATTATTCTTTAACATGCGCAGAATTCACCATTATTCTTTAACATGCACAGAATTCACCATTATTCTTTAACATGCACAGAATTAACCATTATTTTTTTCACCATTATCCAAGAGAGATGAACATCACATTTCACTACCCAGAGACCAGGGAAGGGTAGAGCTAGGAAGAAACACAGATTCATTTTTGTATTTTATTTTTCACCAGCAGTGGTAGGAATTGAACCCAGGACCTTCTTGTCAAGAGGTAGATGTCTTACCTCTAGACCACCCAGCCCACATCTTGGTTATTTGGTTATGGAATGCCCCGGTATCACTGCAAACGAATTAAAATCCATAATTGCTCAACCGCCCGTGCCAACGTAATCATCCGAATTAATATCTCATCTCCCAAACAAAGAAAGGTAACTGTAGTCCCCATCGTAGCAGTCTCAGCATACGCCAAAAGAGATAAGTCGAAACAGCGCAGAAAGGGAACACAGCCAACTGTTCCCTGTCATACGATATCATCACTCATCGTAAACAATTGGAAAATCGAAACATGATCAAAACGGATGAAACACATAGCTCACGGTGTGCACAGAGCACTTAACTCAGTAGCTCCTGCAACAAGCCGGACACTTGGAATATGAGGAAACTGCAACAAGGAACACTTTTCATGCATAGCCTTCAAATGTTCCCGCCGCCTATCCACCATATACCAGAAGTTCACGTCCTCTTGAAAATGGTGATCGTCGTATTTTTTAAAAATGTATAGCGCTTGATGATGTTAGGCCATCATTGTTGACTCCAATTCCGAACATATAGACACACAGTTCATCGTCAGATTATCCCCGTCGCACATCAAACAACAGACCGTAAGATTAGTGTACGGCTGGTCTAGGGATGTACGATGAGCCATTATGATGACGTAGCACACAACAATGTTGTACACAACAATGTCGTTCCCTTTACATTCCTGATTACTCTAGTGAAAGCAGCCTGCGACGAACAAAACATGGTGCAAATTTCCTAAAGAGATAAAACTGCGGCTGACGGAGTAGTTTACATTAATGAGTAACATGGAAATAACTTGCATCAACAGGGATTCCAACAATGGTGATGAACAGCACCAATGTGACGTAAAGTGCAGATCAAGTCTAGACGGTGGAAGGTTTCATTCACAACACTTGATTTGTCAAAAAGGGACTGTTACCAGTGTACGACTTCACTTCAGCGGCGCAGATGTAATAAGTAGATCATCATTTTAACTTTAATGCAGAAAAGTGCAATGGAGAACCGAAATTAATCAGATCCCAAATGCACTTTCTGCAGCAATCGAGAGAACGTGACCTAGATCCACCATCTTTACAATGGAAGTACACATCATAGTGTTGAAATAAATAACTTTGTTTATTTTATCTTGTTAAGTTCAGTTTAGTTTAGTCAACAGATCATCTTCATTGCACAATACACTCCACAGTGCTCAGATCCCCTCAGCACATTTTCCAGTATGAAACATGCCTGCCACACACTAATGAAAGCACTGAAGATGGATTCCCCTCAGATGCATGGACTCAATATCATCAGCAGAAACCTTGTCCCCAGCCTCCTTTGTCACCTCTTACAAGATACGTTGTGGGTGACAGTGGCTCTGTTCTTTACTTCCCTCACGGTGATCAGGGCCCCGGCAGCCACACTGGCATTAATTATTATTGTTTTATTTGATATGTATGTTTACATAATATGCACATTAAGCTCTACGATAGCATGAAATGTCAATAACACCCCAGAAGAGCAAGAACCAGAACTTTGTTTTTCCCACAACACTCAAAGTGGTAAAAGAGAAAGAAGAGAGTGCTGTAGTCAGTGATTGTGCTGTAGTCAGTGATTGTGCTGTAGTCAGTGATTGTCAGTTTTATGTCTTTATTACTGGTGCAGTCAAATAAATTGTTTATGACAACAAGTTTGGTGTTAGTATTTTTAGGTGTATGATTATCTTGTTATTTTCTGTGTCCCCCTTTTTTACCAAGTAGTGAGGAAAATATTTTTTTTAATGATAGGTGGAAATGGACAAAGCAACAAAGATGTAAAATAATTTAAAGGATGTAGGCGCTCAACAAGGCAGGAAACAAGTTTTTGTTTTGTTTTCTAAAACAATGTAATATTTTATTTTAAAATTAATGTTTTTTTCCGTGTACACCTAAAGATGTCAGTATTAATAAGTTTGAAGAAAGTGTTCATCAGCTCAAGACTGGTGACATATTTAGTGTTGGCATTCGTCAAGAGCTCTTGTCCCTTCTCACTGTGCCTTGATTCCACTACACAGAGGAAGATTGGCATTGGTTGGACTCTTTAAAGGCAGGGGGCCTGGCACAGTTGCCATTTGTGGGACTAAATGAGATAAGCACCATGTTGCTTTCTTCGAGACTGTGGTTTCTTCATGGTTAGAATTATGTTGCACTGTTATGTTAGACATGTAGCTCAGTGCATCCTATTTAAATATGCTTGTGCTTCTCTTTCCCTGGTCTCTGCCCTTTGACCTGTCCAGTTTAGGTGATCCCTTCATAGCATTTCTATAATTAAAACAGCTCTTGGAGATATGGGCACACAGACTCCTCTACCATGTGGAGACATGTCAGAGAAGCAAAAATTTGTACAGATGCTTACTGGTAAAGTTTTAATGCGCAAAAGCTCATTTTATAGTAGAACATCTATGGAGTTATGTGTTGTATGGTGTCATATCTGATTGATCATGGCTGAGGCTGTCAGAGCTGGCTCATGTCAAATTAGTGTTTTGGATAATTCAAATTAATGAAAACCACAGTTACTAGTACAGTTATTTTGAACACAGAAATGATGGTGAAGTTAGGTCCTCTTCTTCTTTGTGCTTTCCCTTTAAGTGTGTGGATATGTTGTGTCGCTAGTTTTCAGTGAAGCCATCTTATCTGCACCTTTAAGCCCAACACATCCACCTTCTGATTGGGTATTTTTATTTACCAATTTTTGCCCAGACAGTGACTATTTCGTACCTAATATTTTCAACTTTAACTATCAAGACTTCTTTAACGTGCGCTAGTGCATGTTGGACATCAATTTTTTGCCGCTTTCTGAGAGGGCTAGACATTGAAAATACAGTAAAATACGGTAATACAGTAAAAATGTTGAACTACGATGTTAAGTTAGTCCTATTATATGGTTGTGAAACATGGAGAGCAACAAAAATGACAGTCACGAAGATACAGACCTTCATAAATGAATGATTGCGCAGAATAAAAGGATGGAAATGGCAGGACAAAATCACTAACTTAGAACTATGGTAAAGCACCAGTCATATATCAGTGGACAAAAATACAATGATGACGCTGGATAGGACACACTGCGGAAGCCAACAGAGAGTATTGCATGATAGGCCCTTTTTTGGAATCCCCAGGAGAAGAGACAAAGAGGTAGACCATAATATTTTTGGAGAAGACAGGTGGAAGGAGAGATGAAGATGATAAGGAAGACATGGAATGATCTTAAAAGAATGGCAAGAAACTGAACGGCTTGGAAAGTGTTTGTTGAAGACCTATGCTCCACAGGGAGTTGAAAGGTAGAAGAAGAAGAAACAAAAATAAACATTATTCTCCATCTTACTGTAAGTTTTGTTTAATTTTCGATAAATAAAATTTTATTTATGGTTTATTATTGTTTATAGGAAGATACTGGGCAATCCATTTTTGACAATAGAAACAAGAAATGTTATGTAGAGCCTGTCTTAACATATGGATGTGAATAATGGACAATAGGACAACAAACAAGAAATTCACTGGAGGTTGTAAAAATGTGGTTTTACAGAAGAATATTAAGAATACCATTGGACAGCTAAGAAGAACAATAAAAACGTTCTGAAAAAGGCCAAATCAAAAATAGAGCTAATATCCAACATTAGGGAGAAACAATCATCATTTTTTGTCTATGCTATGAAAAGGTGACCGCTGGAATATATTGTAACAACTGGGAAAATTGAAGGACAAAGAGATAGAGGGAAGCAAAGAGAAAAGATACCAGACGGCTTAAGAGAATGGCTTGGCAGAAGGTCAACAACAGAAATGATAAATAACTGTCGTGATCGAAAGTTGTGGAGAGACATGATCACCTACGCCAGCAGGTAAAAAAAAAAAAGAAGTAAAGAGCCCCCGTCACGCAAAGTGGCGTATAGGGTATATAGTGTTAGTGACCATATATTTTACAAACCTTCGGCACATGATATTTGGGCTAATGTGGTCGGTATTACGCCCGTGCCGCTTTACTTTCCCAGAAAAAAAATCAGGTACCTATTAAAGGCTGGGTGAACCCGGAAGCCGTCAGTTGGGATCGAACCCTACCTCTTGTCCTTTGTAGTCCAGTTCACTAACCACTGAGCTGTCTATGCCAGCAGGCTTGGTACTTAATGATGATGAAGTTGCTATTTTTGTGCCCGACACATCTGATTTCACGCGCATCAATTATGGCTTATGAACAGTGTAACACCGTGCTCGCCCTCCCTCGTAGATCTAATCTCTTGGCCTGGCTAATAATTAAGTAAAAAGTAAGTAAAGTACCCCCCGTCACGCCAAGTGGCGTATAGGGAAATATGGTGTTAGTGACCCTATATTTTACAGACCTTCAGCACATGATTTTTGGGGTAATGTCTGGCTAATAATTAATTAATTATTATTATTAATGTATTAATTAATATACTACAAATGTTGAAAAGAACGTTACTAGAGGACTTTGTCTTTCATTGGAAGGAAACAGAGACAAAGGTCCATCTATTTGATGGGTTGACAGATCGTGCCCGTGATTTTATTGTCAAAAGGGGTCTGCAGGATTTTGTTTCATTGCATTGCCTAAAAAGAATGGTGCAGTGACTTTAGAACAATAAGCCTAATGAGCCATGTTACAAAAATCTTGCTAAAAGTTATACAAGGAAGGATTCAGAATAAAATCAATACTGAATTAGATGAGCAGCAATTTGGATTTAGGAAAAATAGTGTGACAAAAGAAGCCATATTCTGCATAAGAAAATTAATCGAAAAGTACACAGAAGTAAACAAACCAATATATGCCTGCTTCATAGACTACACCAAAGCTTTTGATAGAGTACACCACAAACAACTTATATAATGCCTAAAAGAGATACATCTAGATGACATGGACATATGAATAATATGTAATCTATATTGGGAGCAAACAGCAATAATAAAAAATAAAGAGAACTCTAATCCCATTGATATAAAAAGAGGAGTAAGACAGAGATGCATCCTATCACCAAGCTTGTTCAATCTATACACTGAGCAAATCTTTAAAAACATCTCACAGATACCAGGCCTAAACATTAATGGAAAGATAATCAATGGCCTAAGACATGCTGATGATACTGTTCTACTCGCAGAAAATCCTAAAGATCTACAACAATTACTTAATGAAATAAACATGGCAAGCAAAAAATATCCATGTCATGAAGAACATACTAACATCAAAACAAATAACACCAGGGCTAAAACTAAGAATAGCAAAATGTTATATCTTCTCAATATTCCTATATGGTGCTGAAACATGGACATTAGACAAGAAAACAGAACAGAGAATTGAAGCCTTTGAAATGTGGATATATAGAAGAATAGGTAGAACTGGCTTGAAGGAAAAGAAAACAAACGATGGAGTTTTAAAACAACTAAAAATGAAAAGAGAACTACTAAACACTATTAGAACAAGACAAATGCGATTCTTGGGCCATGTTAAAAGACACAACAGCCTACTTAAAGTAATCCTGGAGGGGAAAACACAAGGTAAAAGAGGCAGACCAAGACTAACACGGACGAGTAACATCAAAAGATGGACAAATCAGCCTGACAACCTGCACCATCAAAGCAAGAGACAGAGCAGAATGGCGATCCATGGTAGCCAACCTTCATTGCGGAGACGGCACTCGATGATGATGAATAATCCCCTGAGATCATCATCATTGAGTGCCGTCTCCGCAACGAAGGTTGGCTACCATGGAGCGCCATTCTGCTCTATCTCTTGCTTTGATGGTGCAGGTTGTCATCGGTTGATTTGTCCATCTTTTGATGTTACTCGTCCATGTTAATCTTGGTCTGCCTCTGCCTCTTTTACCTTGTATTTTCCCCTCCAGGATTACTTTCAGTAGGCTGTTGTGTCTTTTAACATGGCCCAAGAATCGCATTTGTCTTGTTCTAATTGTGTTCAGAAGTTCTCTTTTCATTTTTAGTTGTTTTAAGACTTCATCGTTTGTTTTCTTTTCCTTCCATCCAATTCTACCTATTCTTCTATATATCCACATTTCAAAGGCTTCAATTCTCTGTTCTGTTTTCTTGTCTAATGTCCATGTTTCAGCACCATATAGGAATATTGAGAAGATGTAACATTTTGCTATTCTTAGTTTTAGCTCTGGTGTTATTTGTTTTGATGTTAGTATGTCCTTCATGACATTAAAATTACTTTTTGCCATTCCTATTCTTTTGTTTATTTCAGTTGCACATTTTCCATCACTGGTTATAGTATGTCCAAGGAAGTTGTAGTTCTGAACTGTCTCAAGGTCTATTCCTTCAATTTTGATATCCACTTGTGGGTTTTGAGTATTTTTTTTGTTTATGATCATAGTTTTAGTCTTTTTGATATTCATATCTAGTCCATATTTTTTGCTTGTCGTGTTTATTTCATTAAGTAATTGTTGTAGGTCTTTAGGATTTTCTGCTAGTAGTACAGTATCGTCAGCATATCTTAGGTAATTGATTATCTTTCCATTAATTTGTAGGCCTGGCATCTCTATGATGTTTTTAAAGATTTGCTCAGTGTATAGATTGAACAAGCTTGGTAATAGGATGCATCCTTGTCTTACTCCTCTTTTTATATCAATGGGTGTAGAGAACTCTTTGTTATATTTTATTATTGCTGTTTGCTCCCAGTATAGATTGCATATTAGTCTTATATCCATGTCATCTAGATGTATCTCTTTTAGGCATTCTATAAGTTGTTTGTGGTGTACTCTATCAAAAGCTTTGGTGTAGTCTATGAAGCAGGCATATATTGGTTTGTTTACTTCTGTGTATTTTTCGATTAATGTTCTCATGAAGAATATGGCTTCTTTTGTCCCGCTATTTTTCCTAAATCCAAATTGCTGCTCATCTAATATCTAATTCAGTATTGATTTTATTCTGAATCCTTCCTTGTATAACTTTTAGCAAGATTTTTGTAACATGGCTCATTAGGCTTATTCCTGAGATAGTATATATAAAGAAATAACAGATAAACTAGTTTGGCGACGTGACAAGAAAGAAAGATCAAAATTCAACACGCAGACCCTTCAATAAACGTTGCGAGAACTCAAGACCCAAGGGTTGACCACGAAATAGATAGATGGATTGACGGAATATTAGAAACACTAACAGCAGCAAAGCGAGCAGAAGACCGCAAATTATATTTTCTCTCAACGCTGAAAGGCAAATGAGGAAGGAAAGAAGAAGATAGTGGGCAATCACTTATATATTTGTTTACATGCTGAGAACCACGGGTTGGACGGTGCTGCTGTGTCACGTCGACTACAGCGACAACACGTCCATGCTGAAGTATAAGCCTGGCATGAACCATGGACCCCCATGACCTACTTTAGATCTGTAGTAGGCTCTGCCTGAACCCACGAAGAAGTTAATCACTGATTAATTTAATCATACCCCAACAAAATAAATCAAACACACCGTTACTAGATGAATATTTATTTTGTATTACAGTAACATTAGATACGTTGTTTTTTTTTTTAAATTTAGTTAATAACTTAGTAATAAATGGACAGGATGATATTGGCCCACTATTCAGCCTTTGGTTCAGTGTACTTTATTTAGTGCGGGCCATGTCTTGTTTTGATGCGGCGCGTTCTTTGAAAATATGGCAACGGGTCACAATGGATCGTGATGTGTTTGTGAGGATTACACAACCCTTCATGCTTTATAGCTGCATTATTGGAGTTAATATTCTTGTAGAAATTAGTCCCGGTTAATAATAACTGGATATTCGAAGATGAGTGAGCAGTCACATGGGGTAGAGGTAGGTTTAATCTACTGGTTAAAGGACCACAGTGCAAGGGGATATTAAAAAAACATGTTCGGGCATGTTTTAAAAAAAATATAGGGAGGAAAATATTCATGTTGTTGTTGTTGACACTAGTTACGCTGGAAAGATACTCTTATTATGGCTGTGGAGAAACATGTGGAAATGGTGAAAGATTCTCAGGGTTTAGAAGTATGTTCAGGTTCATTCACCAGTGTACTTAGACACAATTAATAATTAATTAGACAATCACAATTAGTAAATATTTGCAACACTACAAGTAGTAACAAGTTAACAACAAAAACAGTGTATGAATAATGTACATTTAATTTGTACTGTACATTGTGATTGTTGAGTCAGTTCTCAAGTTCAATTCTGTATACTCAACTGTAGTATGTATCAGTTGATATCATTAGTACTGTAACGGACTAACGGAATTGGAAATTGACTACCTTAGACTTAGACTAAATCTGTGGATCTAACCTAACTTAATAAGTTACAAGTTACAGTAGTTAGTTAAGTAGTATGAAGAAAATAAGGTAATTTCCTAGTTTGATCAGATATATTATTTCAGTTTGGAAGAGTGATGTCCCCTAAAATATGTCTGCCAAAATACAGTGGTTCTACGCATTCTTGGCGTTGGGGTCATTACGCTGGCATGTGTCACTCACACTGGCGTTTGGGTCAGCGTGGCGTTCGGGTCAGCGTCTGCGTCCAAATCGAGATGTTAATTAATAATTGGCTGAACCCGTATCCTTTCTTATGCTTCTTCTTACTAATTATCCGCCTATATATATAGGCTAGTTTGTCTAATATTTAAAAACCAGCTAAGCAGTTCTGAGTTCACTAACTTGAATTTGGTACTACTGTATTTGCAAAATGACCGGGCGACCTAGAGCCCCAACTGAAGTTGTGAATGTTGGCAGATCATGACTTTTCATGACATCATTGCAGAGGATAGATGGAATTTACTAACTCTGATTCCCGAGATTGCCACTAATAAATTGTGTATTCAGTGGTTAGCTAAGCGTAGACTAATAATAAATACGTGTCTATGCAACATTTGTCATATGCCTGCGCGTTTAGTAGCCTACAGCAGAGGAGTAGATGGCTATCAGTGGTCATGTCAGAGGTGCAGTTTTGGAAAGTCCGTTCGTGATGGATCATTTTTCACAAAGAGCCATCTGTCACTAAAACAAATTTTAATTATGATCTACTGTTGGAGCAGCGATTTTCCACAGAGCTTGATCCAGCATGAGGCAGGCGTCAATAAAAATACTGTAGTGGATTGGTGTAATTTTTTATGCGAGGAATGTGAGAAATACATGGTCAGACACTTCAGTCAAATTGGTGGTATGGACATTCTAGGCCAACCAATCGTTGTGGAAATTGACGAGCCCAAATATTTTCACCGAAAATATCAGAGGGGACAATGGAATGAGGGTCACTGGGTGTTCGGTGGAATAGAAAGGATTTCAGGAAAATGCTTTCTAGTAGAAGTACCAGATCGCTCCGAGGCTACTTTAACAAAAGAGATAGTTGCCCATATTTTACCTGGAAGCCACATTATTTCTGACGGCTGGTCTGCATATGCCAATATCAGTCGAATTGCAAATGGTATTTATACCCATTGTTCAGTCATCCATCAAGAGAATTTTGTCGACCCAGATGATCCCGAAATTCACACACAGAATATTGAAAATATGTGGATGCGGGCCAAAAGGAAATTGAAGAGACAGTTCGGCACTAGGCGTACATTGTTCCCATCGTTTCTACACGAGTTCGCCTTCAGAAATGAAATCAGACAAGGAAACGTCCTAGGGACGCTAATTACAGGAATTGCAGAGAGTTATCCTGTGTAAAATCATCACATCCCTGCAAACTACTGTCCTTTTCAGGACAACATAAGATTGCTCCAAACCTGCCCACTTCACAACTGTCCTTTTCAGGACAACCAAACATTCACAATTAACTATTTTAGATTGCCTAGAGTTTTCACTATGGTCCTTTTGAGGACTTTCATCACACTCGTTGTTATTCTCAAGCTCCGCACCAGATTGCTAATCGCTGACAGGTAATTTGAGGTAATACAGACGTTGCATTGTGTTTCGTAAAGCTATTTCTAGATATTTTTTGTATTTATGTGTGTGTATGTGCATTTTAATTAATAGCCAAAGTTTGACAATCTTCCAACATTTGGCAGTAAATTACGGCGATTGGTAATCAACCGCACAATTCCCTTCGATCAGAAGATCATAATTAGGCCGAGTGGCGTCGTTTTTGTCACGCGTTATAATATATTTATAAATATTTAACACTACAGCTAAAACTAACCCCTGGACCCAACGCCCAATCAACAGATACTCCGAAATGATTACATGCCAGCGTAATGACCCCAACGCCAAGAATGCGTAGAACCACTGTATTTTGGCAGACATATTTTAGGGGACATCACTCTTCCAAACTGAAATAATATATCTGATCAAACTAGGAAATTACCGAATTTGGTACTACTGTATTTGCAAAATGACCGGGCGACCTAGAGCCCCAACTGAAGTTGTGAATGTTGGGCAGATCATGACTTTTCATGACATCATTGCAGAGGATAGATGGAATTTACTAACTCTGATTCCCGAGATTGCCACTAATAAATTGTGTATTCAGTGGTTAGCTAAGCGTAGACTAATAATAAATACGTGTCTATGCAACATTTGTCATATGCCTGCGCGTTTAGTAGCCTACAGCAGAGGAGTAGATGGCTATCAGTGGTCATGTCAGGGGTGCAGCTTTGGAAAGTCCGTTCGTGATGGATCATTTTTCACAAAGAGCCATCTATCACTAAAACAAATTTTAATTATGATCTACTGTTGGAGCAGCGATTTTCCACAGAGCTTGATCCAGCATGAGGCAGGCGTCAATAAAAATACTGTAGTGGATTGGTGTAATTTTTTACGCGAGGAATGTGAGAAATACATGGTCAGACACTTCAGTCAAATTGGTGGTATGGACATTCTAGGCCAACCAATCGTTGTGGAAATTGACGAGTCCAAATATTTTCACCGAAAATATCAGAGGGGACAATGGAATGAGGGTCACTGGGTGTTCGGTGGAATAGAAAGGATTTCAGGAAAATGCTTTCTAGTAGAAGTACCAGATCGCTCCGAGGCTACTTTAACAAAAGAGATAGTTGCCCATATTTTACCTGGAAGCCACATTATTTCTGACGGCTGGTCTGCATATGCCAATATCAGTCGAATTGCAAATGGTATTTATACCCATTGTTCAGTCATCCATCAAGAGAATTTTGTCGACCCAGATGATCCCGAAATTTACACACAGAATATTGAAAATATGTGGATGCGGGCCAAAAGGAAATTGAAGAGACAGTTCGGCACTAGGCGTACATTGTTCCCATCGTTTCTACACGAGTTCGCCTTCAGAAATGAAATCAGACAAGGAAACGTCCTAGGGACGCTAATTACAGGAATTGCAGAGAGTTATCCTGTGTAAAATCACCACATCCCTGCAAACTACTGTCCTTTTCAGGACAACATAAGATTGCTCCAAACCTGCCCACTTCACAACTGTCCTTTTCAGGACAACCAAACATTCACAATTAACTATTTTAGATTGCCTAGAGTTTTCACTATGGTCCTTTTGAGGACTTTCATCACACTCGTTGTTATTCTCAAGCTCCGCACCAGATTGCTAATCGCTGACAGGTAATTTGAGGTAATACAGACGTTGCATTGTGTTTCGTAAAGCTATTTCTAGATATTTTTTGTATTTATGTGTGTGTATGTGCATTTTAATTAATAGCCAAAGTTTGACAATCTTCCAACATTTGGCAGTAAATTACGGCGATTGGTAATCAACCGCACAATTCCCTTCGATCAGAAGATCATAATTAGGCCGAGTGGCGTCGTTTTTGTCACGCGTTATAATATATTTATAAATATTTAACACTAAAGCTAAACCTAACCCCTGGACCCAACGCCCAATCAACAGATACTCCGAAATGATTACATGCCAGCGTAATGACCCCAACGCCAAGAATGCGTAGAACCACTGTATTTTGGCAGACATATTTTAGGGGACATCACTCTTCCAAACTGAAATAATATATCTGATCAAACTAGGAAATTACCGAAAATAATTAGAAAAGAAGAAAGTATAGTATTGAAAGACTTGGTCAGCTGCTGCTGATATCCTGATGACATCTCCATATATTAGGGTGACCATTCGTCCCCGATTTCCGGGGACAGTCCCCGGAATGTAGAAGTTGTCCCCGAAAGAAATTTGTCCCCGATTTCAGTGAATAAATAAATGTTCATACACGGAATCGGCCCTCTTTTAAAGTAATCACTAGTACTCAGGACGTTACTGAGTTGTGTTTCTTTATCCCAGACTGAGCGGCATTAGCAGGAAGATAAAAGAGAAGACTTGGACGCGTTGTGTCGGAGATAGCTCTTTGAACTCTTGAAGCGCGGTGCTACGTCACTTCTATTCCCACCATTCACTTTTATTGGAATGGGTTTAATTTTTAAAAAAGCAGACACTCTCTCTCCCCCCACCCCTGCCTTTCCGGACATCTCCCACCAAAGTATCTTTCCCGGCCTATTTTCAAATCAGTCCGAATGTAATGACAGTACAGTGCAGTCGTGTTTTATATTTGTGATCTTGCGCACACACAGTCACACACCCACCCACACATATTATAAATATATATATATAAATAAATATATATATGTATACACACACGCGCACACACACACACATATATATATATATATATATATATATCGTTCGTCCCCGATTTTGTGGGACAGTCTCAGAAATAAGCAAAAAAATCCTCTGAAATGTAAAAAATATGACAAATGTCCCCGGAAACAATGAGAAAAAAATGGTCACCCTACCATATATAAAGTAACAACACATAAAGTAGTATGACTTAAACTACAGTCAGTACAAATTCAGTCACCAGTTATACTCATACATCTGAGTTATGAGTTGTTATTTCAGTTATAGCCTACTTATAGTATACCTACTATCAGTGTGAGTGACTACACTCAATGCTTTTCTTTTACATTTTGTACACTGAATGACTGAGTCTGAATGCTTTTCTTTTACATTTTGTACACTGAATGACTGAGTCTTAATAGTGACTAAAGTTAAGTAAGAAGTAAGTAGACTAAAACCAATGCAATAATCAACAATACTAATACAGTGTAAAAGAGACAGATTAAGACTAACATGGACGAGTAACATCAAAAGATGGACAAGTAACCTACACTATCAAAACAAGGGATAGAGCAGAATGGCGCTCCATGGTAGCCAACCTTCAATGCGGAGACGGCACTTGATGATGATGAGACTAAAACCATGCAAACTGTCACCACTCTAAGATTAAAAATTACTATCTATCTATCTATCTATTGACCTTTCGAGCCGTAACCGGCCCATAGGGCGTAGACCAAGATACACCTTCTCCTATATGAATTTTTGTTCTAGCAGTTTTCTTTTAAAGATATTTTATCAAATCTCGCCATCTGTCTCTGTTCTGTGCAAGCAGTTCTATCTCATTGAGGGAGCCGATTCCTGCTGCTCTTGCCTCTCTCATCAATGTTCTTCTCAGTGTCTCCCTGGGTCTTCCTCTTTTTCTTTTACCTGTTGTTTCCCATATGAGGGCTTGCTTTGCTATTCGATTATTATCTCTTCTCATCACATGTCCAACGTATGACCATCGTCTTTTCTTTATTACTGAAGATATTAGTGGTTGATTGGCGATTTCTCTAATTTCCTCGTTTGTTTTGAATTCGTTCCATTCTATACCAAGTATTTTCCTTAGACATTTATTTTCGAATGCGTTCAACTTTGTTTCTATATCTCTTGTTGTTTTCCAGCTTTCACACGCATACGTAAGGGTTGATAGTACATTTGATTTGAATAGCCTAAGTTTTGTGTTTGTGCTAATGAGTTTTGATTTCCACAACTTTTCAAGGCTTCTGAAAGACATTGCTGCTTTAGCCAGTCTGATTCTAATTTCTTTGCTCGTATCCCCTTCTCGATCAATGTGACTTCCAAGATAGATAAAGTGATCGATCTCTTCTACTGGTTTGTTTTCCATGTATATTTTGTCACTTGTTGGAATTAAACTTTTCATGACTTTAGTCTTTTCATGATTGACCTCAAGCCCAATTTTGCTGGCTATTGATGATAGTTCATTTGTGTTTTCCTGCATCGTTTTTATCTGACTGCTGATGAGAACTATGTCATCAGCAAAGTCGAGGTCCTCCAAATGGTCTCCTTGTATCCATTCGATGCCTTTATTACCAGTGCAGCATTTCTTCATTATATATATATACACCTCCTGTTGCTGGAAATTCTTCTATATCTTCTTTCTTTCTTTTTTATGACTTCAAGACACAATCATTCACTCATGATAGTACAATGTTACAGTGCCATTTAAGAGTAGTATTAGGTACCCACATATTTACACTTGTACCATTTTTGTTGCACACGGCTACATACACTATATATTATCATTTATGGGAAGACTCAAAGATCTTTTAACGGAAAATCAAACATACACACTAAGTATCACATTCTATAGCTGAAAATGTTTGCTTTTATTATCTCTCTCTCTCTCTCTCTGCGATCAAGACTCAATCAGAGTAGGATTCCAGACTCTCTCATGAAGTCAGCAGTCTGTTTAAGTGAATTGATTGCAAGCCTTTCCGGTCAATGGTAGTTTCTATCATAATTAGAGTCTATTAGATCCAGTCTGATTGATTACTTGTTAAAACGTTGCACTGTGTTCTGCGCCAGTGCATCCGGTTTCAGCTAGCATTTTATTCATGTTTGCTTTCCTTAGCCTTTGATTGTCCCCAATCTTCCTGCAAGGCAGCAGATTGTCTTTTCTGTAGGGGGATTCTGCCCTTAGATGGTCGGCCCTCCCAGGTTTACGAGCACCATCTGCCCAAGCTTGATCTATCTTTCGTTCACCCGAAGTATTGTCTATATCTGCAATGTCATTTCCTGTATAAATTTTACTGTCTTTTGTAATTCTTGCAGTGGCCCATATAGTTTTTACATTGTCTGTAGTGTTGTATCTATGTGCCAATGGATTTTCCTTAGTCTACTATATTCTGTGCAATCTTGAAGTATGTGTTCAGCAGTCTGGGGTGCCTGTCCACATGTATAAGTAGTTGATGTGCCGATCTTGAATTTTGTATACATGTGACTATGGAGTTGATTGTTTCCTTTTCTGAGGCGTATAATGATAACTTGTTCATATCTATTCATATTATGAAAGGCATCCTGATTTGGGGCTTGTGGTCCTCTGATTGATTTGATTATCTGTTTCTTATGATGGTATGTAACCGGTGTATCTAGTTGTGTGCCTGTTGAACCTTCCTTTGCCAACTGATCTGCTTTCTCATTTCCTGGTATTCCACAGTGAGATGGGATCCACTGCAGGGCAACCCTGTGGTGCTTGCAGAGTTCAGTCAATAAGGTCTGCAGATGTGGTAATTTTCTGGATTGTAGTGCCTGGAGTACTGATCTTGCATCTGTCAAAAACACTACAGGCTGTGGGCTAAGATTACTGTTCAGCAGTTTTTCTATTATATTTCCTTATATAAAAAACGATGCAGGAAAACACAAATGAACTATCATCAATAGCCAGCAAAATTGGGCTTGAGGTCAATCATGAAAAGACTAAAGTCATGAAAAGTTTAATTCCAACAAGTGACAAAATATACATGGAAAACAAACCAGTAGAAGAGATCGATCACTTTATCTATCTTGGAAGTCACATTGATCGAGAAGGGGATACGAGCAAAGAAATTAGAATCAGACTGGCTAAAGCAGCAATGTCTTTCAGAAGCCTTGAAAAGTTGTGGAAATCAAAACTCATTAGCACAAACACAAAACTTAGGCTATTCAAATCAAATGTACTATCAACCCTTACGTATGCGTGTGAAAGCTGGAAAACAACAAGAGATATAGAAACAAAGTTGAACGCATTCGAAAATAAATGTCTAAGGAAAATACTTGGTATAGAATGGAACGAATTCAAAACAAACGAGGAAATTAGAGAAATCGCCAATCAACCACTAATATCTTCAGTAATAAAGAAAAGACGATGGTCATACGTTGGACATGTGATGAGAAGAGATAATAATCGAATAGCAAAGCAAGCCCTCATATGGGAAACAACAGGTAAAAGAAAAAGAGGAAGACCCAGGGAGACACTGAGAAGAACATTGATGAGAGAGGCAAGAGCAGCAGGAATTGGCTCCCTCAATGAGATAGAACTGCTTGCACAGAACAGAGACAGATGGTGAGATTTAATAAAATATCTTTAAAAGAAAACTGCTAGAACAAAAATTCATATAGGAGAAGGTGTATCTTGGTCTACGCCCTATGGGCCGGTTACGGCTCGAAAGGTCAATAGATAGATAGATAGTTTTTCTATTGCCAACTTTATTGCTTGTATTTCTGCATCATAATTGTGACAATATTTCCCTGTTGCTATTTTTTTCATATCCCTAGTGTTATTTGGGTACTCTATATATGCACCTTCTCCCCCATTCTTTACTGCATTCTGTGCTGATCCATCTGTGTACACACGAATCCATAGGTCTTGTGGGTATTCATCATCCAGGAAACTGAGAGTTGTTGTTTTTCACTGTAGACTATATTGTTCTTCTTTGTCAACTATTCCTTTCACTTCTGTCCGTATTTGTATTGATAATCCTGCTCAAGCTTGATGTAGTAATTAGTAGGTGATTAGACCATCACACATCAAACAACAGACTATGCTTTTATTATATAATTATAGAGAGTAATATGATGGTTCATGACTGTACAAAGAAATTACGACAGTGGTTTTCTGTTGCCTTTTGCCAGTTTACAGTTGACTCCGATAGATTTTGACTAAAAAGTGTCACCCACACGGCGGTGGGGTTGTTTTACTTCAGGGTACCCTCCCTTGGCCTTTTACTCTCCCGAGTATACCTGCAGGGCAGCTACAGTTTGTATTGTCTACTGCAGACAGCTTAAGAGAATGGCTTGGCAGAAGGTCAACAACGGAAATGATAAATAACTGTCGAGATCGAAAGTTGTGGAGTGACATGATCACCTACGCCAGCACGCACGGTACTTGATGATGATGATGATGATGATAGTGAGTAAATATAAGAACCTTAAACTCAGCAGCAAAAAGACAGAAAAAATGGTTGCATCAAAGAAAAGGATGTCTTCTATGTGCATATTTAAAGTAAATTGAACAATGTTAAAATAAATCAATGAATTCAGGTACATTGTAACAATGTTAATTCATGTGGCGTATGTACAGCAGAGGTGAGGTATAGAACAACTTCTAATGCGTTCCAAAAAAATGAGAAAGATATGCAGCCCATCTTTGACAATGGAGATAATAAAAAGAGGTCTGCAGTGCTTTGTATAGCTAGTCTTGGTATAATGAGGTGAATCCAGGTCAGTTGGATAGCAGACAAGAAACTCATGGGAGGCCACAGAAATGTGGTTTTACAGAATCGGTTGAAAATAAAAAAAAAAATAGCGTGGTTGCAGCTTTACGTAGGTGAACATGACAAAATCAAAGCGACGTTGCGGACCAGTAGCCCTTCACCTGGAACAATGAACAACACACACACACACACACAAAAATATGTAAGTAAATAAACTGAAACTACTTAGCGACTTGGGCATGAAATATCTGGAACAGAAAACATTATTTAAAAGGAATGAAAAGAAACTTTTTGCGGCGCTTCTATGACAGAAACTTGCTGTTTTGTAGAAGAATGTTAAGAATACCATAAACAGCAAAAAAATAAATAAATAAAAATAGTATCAACATTATAAAAGCAAAGCATCTTATTACCAAGATCAGGTGGAAGCAATCAACATTTTTGACAACATAATGTGAAAGGAATAGGTGGAATATTATGAGAACTAGAACAATTGAGAGAAGAAAAGGTAGAGAGAAAAAGACAGAAATACCAGACACTTTGAAAGACTACTTGGTGGGAAATCAATAAGAGAAAGGATGCTAGTAACATGGTTGCTTGTCAATGATACTTTAGTTGATTTGTTTATTTGTGTCTTTTCAGGAAGATAAAATAAATGTGCCTCTTCAATTATACATTCAACATGATTAGAGGATGTTGTATCTTACGATTTAAAAGATTTTGTTGTTAACAATTAGATATAGCACCGCCAGAAAGTCTCAAATTTAGCAATATTTGATCTTTTTTTATTTCAAGTATTATTGTATTTAAAAAATCATTCATTCATACAATTTGACTTTAAAACATTTACATTTTTTTGTGTGGAACTACAAATTGAATTCTTCTTCCCTTCCTCATTTGCCTTTCAGCATTGAGGGGAGATACAGTTTGTGGTCTTTTGCTCTTCTGTTCGCCTCTGTTGCTGTTATTTTTCCTAGTGCTTCTAATATTTCATCCATCCATCTTTTTCGTGGTCAGCCATTAGATTATTGGATTTGGTATTCTCACAACGTTTGCTGAAGGCTCATTGTGTTTTGTTTTGATCTTTCTGCCTTGTCACATGGCCAAACCATTTTATCTGTTGTTTCTTTATATATTACTAACTTATATAATAACTAGGCGAGCACTCTTGCGCTGGTCGGTAGCGTAAAGAAAGAGAACAGAGTGCATGCGGGGACGCCTCTGGAGCAGCAAGCTTCCTGATGGTCGCCGCCGACGCCTCTCGGGCAAGACTCCGATTGACTGAACAAATTGAAACCACTTTCATAAAATACCAATTTTAAGAATGATTGGAATGTACTAAGCTCGGGACATCTTCATCTATAAATGCCACAAAAGTGTAAAGATTAGAACAAAAATGCCACGTTGAGATGAAAACAAACTGCTGTATTAAACTCATTATGTCTTGCAATCTGATCATCAGAAGTGGACCCCATGGAGCAAGTGTTTGAGCATGGTACATTTTAACTGCCAACAGGAAGCCAACAATAAAGAATAGCAACTAATTAGTGCTGTACAGGCCAAGACAAGTAGTAAACTAATCATCATCATCATGTGCCATACCGGATGGCTTAGGCGATCATGTCCTTCCACAATCTTCTATCTACAGTGCATCTTATCAGTTCTGTTGTTGACTGTTTTCCATGCCATAACACTAATATTTTCCAGCATTTTCTCTCTTTGTCATCCGCGATCTCTCTTTCCTTTTATTTTGCCAGTTGTAACCAAGTTTTCCAACTTTCCTCTTCTCAGGATGTGACCAAAAAATGTTGATTGTTTCTTTTTGATGTTTTTTATGAGATCCCTTTTTGTGTTGGCCTCTTTGAGAACTTCCTCATTGGTTTTTTTAGCTGTCCAGGGAACTTTCAACATTCTTCTGAGAAATCCCATCTCTGTGACCTCTAATTGTCTTTTCATATGTTTGTCTACTGTTCATGATTTGCTTCCATAGGTCAGAATTAGTTCTATATAGCACCGATGAACTCTCTTTCTCATTTCTATTGACATAGATTTGTTGCATAAGATATTTTTAATTTTCTGAAATGCTATTTTGGCCTGAGCTATTCTGCTTTTTATTTCTGTAGTGCATCTCCCATCTGATGTTATTATTGTGCCCAAGTATTTCAAACGTTGCACTTGTTTCAGGTCTGTCTTGTTTATTTTTATGCTGAATGATGATGATTGTTTCTTCGATATAACCATTACTTGTTTTCTTACTATTCAGACTGAGGACCTTTCTTGTTGCTTTCTTTTACTATTATGTCTATCATTTCTTGTAGTTCATTCTCTGTCTCTGCTATTAAGACTGTGTCATCCACATATCACAAATTATTTATGTTGTGACCTTTGACTTCAATTCCTTTTTTGTCTACTATTGATCTCATAACATGTTCGCTGTAAAGCGAAAACAAATCCCGCGACAGAACACAACCTTGTCTGATTCCTTGTTTAATAAATTGAAATTGTCCTGTTTGGTTGCTAATTTGTATAGCTACTATTTGTTGCCAGTACATGTTTTTTATGATTCGCAGATCCTTGCTATCAATGTTTAATTTCTCCAGCATATTGATTATTTCCACATGCTTTACTTTGTCAAATGCTTTTGTGTAGTCTATAAAGCACATATATAGATCTTTCTTTACCTATATAGCTTTTTCTATCAATGTTCTTAAGATGTATATTGCATTATTGGTGCCCTTTCCTTCCACAAATCCATATTGTTCCTTACTTATTTCTGGTTTTATTTTGTTCCTTACACGTCTCATGATGGTTCTTAGTAATATTTTCGTCATATGGCTTATGAGACCAATAGTGCGATGGTCTTCACAATCAGTGGTGCCTGACTTCTTCGGTATGGCTACAAAGATAGATTTTAGTAGATCTTCGGGTATGTGTCCAGTGTTATATATGTCCTTGAGTAGTTTTGTTATGACTTGTACTCCAAGCACTCCAAATGCATTTATCTCTTTGATTGCTATATTGTCGGGACCTGGAGCTTTGCTGTTCATATGTTGAATTGCGTCCTCCACTTCACTCTGTATTATTGGTGGTCCTGTGTCTTTGTTTGAATTGTTTTGTTTTGGTCTTTCATCATCATAGAGTTGACTGATATATTCTGTCCATCTTTCCATTGTCTTCTCCTGTCCTTTTATTATGTTTCCTTTCTTTGATTTCACACATCCTGAAACTTTGACTTCTTTTCTTCCTGTTAATTCATTTAACTGATTGTGCATAAATTTTGAGTCTTTCTTTTGTTGTTTTTCCATGTAGTAAACTAATAAGCTCAATAATGGGTCAAGCAAAGTAATGAACTAATAAGTGCCGTACAGGCTAAGATAAGTAATAGACTAATAAGTACTGTACAGGCTAAGACAAGTAATGAACTAAAAAGTGCTGTACAGGCTAAGACAAGTAATAAACTAATAAGTGATGTACAGGCTAAGACAAGTAATGAACTAATAAGTGCTGTACAGGCTAAGACAAGTAATAAACTAATAAGTGATGTACAGGCTAAGACAAGTAATAAACTAATAAGTGATGTACAGGCTAAGACAAGTAATAAACTAATAAGTGATGTACAGGCTAAGACAAGTAATTAACTAATAAGTGCTGTACAGGCTAAGGCAAATAATAAACTAATAAGTGATGTACAGGCTAAGACAAGTAATAAACTAATGAGTGTTGTACTGGCTAAGACAAGTAATAAACTAATAAGTGCTGTACAGGCTAAGATAAGTAATAAACTAATAAGTGCTGTACAGGCTAAGACAAGTAATAAACTAAGTTCTGTACAGGCTAAGACAAGTAATAAACTAAGTGCTGTACAGGCTAAGACAAGTAATAAACTATTAAGTGCTGTACAGGCCAAAGCAAGTAAATAAACTAATGAGTGTTGTACTGGCTAAGACAAGTAATAAACTAATAAGTGCTGTACAGGCTAAGACAAGTAATAAACTAATAAGTGCTGTACAGGCCAGAACTTGTAATTAACTAATAAGTGCTGTACAGGCTAAGACATGTAATAAACTAATAAGTGATGTACAGGCTAAGACAAGTAATAAACTAATAAGTGCTGTACAGGCTAAGACAAGTAATAAACTAATGAGTGTTGTACTGGCTAAGACAAGTAATAAACTAATGAGTGTTGTACTGGCTAAGACAAGTAATAAACTAATAAGTGCTGTACAGGCTAAGACAAGTAATAAACTAATAAGTGCTGTACAGGCCAGAACTTGTAATGAACTAATAAGTGCTGTACAGGCTAAGACAAGTAATAAACTAATTAGTGCCGTACAGGCTAAGACAAGTAATAAACTAATGAGTGCTGTACAGGCTAAGACAAGTAATAAACTAATGAGTGTTGTACTGGCTAAGACAAGTAATAAACTAATAAGCGCTGTACAGGCTAAGATAAGTAATAAACTAATGAGTGCTGTACAGGCTAAGACAAGTAATAAACTAATGAGTGTTGTACTGGCTAAGACAAGTAATAAACTAATAAGCGCTGTACAGGCTAAGACAAGTAATAAACTAATTAGTGCCGTACAGGCTAAGACAAGTAATAAACTAATAAGTGCTGTACAGGCTAAGACAAGTAATAAACTAATAAGTGCAGTACAGGCTAAGACAAGTAATAAACTAATTAGTGCCGTACAGGCTAAGACAAGTAATAAACTAATAATTGCTGTACAGGCTAAGACAAGTAATAAACTAATTAGTGCCGTACAGGCTAAGACAAGTAATGAACTAATAAGTGCTGTACAGGCCAAGATAAGTAATAAACTAATAAGTGCTGTACAGGCTAAGACAAGTAATAAACTAATAAGTGTGCTATACAGGCTAAGACAAGTAATAAACTAATAAGTGCTGTACAGGCCAAGATAAGTAATAAACTAATTAGTGCCGTACAGGCTAAGACATGTAATAAACTGATTGTGTCTTGGACATTTCAGAACTATCAAGTCCTAGGCATGCTGGGAAAAGGTGGGTTTGCCTGTGTCTACCAGGCTCAATCTAAAATAACTGGCATGGAAGTTGCTATCAAAATGGTAAATAGCTTTTATTACCTTGTTTGATTTGATTGTTCAGTTGCAGATTTCTTCTTTACATTAGCATGTTAGGTAGTTCTTGAAGATACAAACCTTATTGTTGTGTATGCATTTATTAACCTCAGATATGATCTTTTGGTGCTGAGTTTCATGATGAAAGCCAAACAAGGTGACTGTTTATGAATAACATGAAATTAGTTTTGCCTAATGTGTTCTAGTCTTCTTTCTCTCTCTCTCTCTCTCTCTCTCTCGTTTTTTCTTCTCTGTCTCTCTCTCTCTTTCTCTCACACTTTTCTCTCTTTTTTTATTCTTTTCTCTTTCTCTCTCATTCTCTCTTTTTTCTGTCTCTTTTCTCTCTCTTTCTGTCGTTTCTTGTTAACTTGATCAAACATTTTGATAAGTAGTTATTTTTCAATTTTATAATAAGGTAGTTGTTTTAACAGCGAGGAGTTTAATTACTTTTTCATTTATATTTTGTATTTATAAAGAATGGGTGTCCAGGTTAGTGCTTTGGGAAAGGTAGTGCCATTAAGTAAATTTACTGGCCCTTCCCTCCAAATGTTATTTTTGACTTAATACAGTGACATTAATACTTTCTTCCTATACAGTATATGTTATTGAATATTGTGTATCTTTATGTAGTGTCTTTATTGTTTCCCCTCATGTATGTTAACATACATATAAATATTCTGTCATCATAGAAAAATATGGTCACTAACATCATATCCCCCATACTCATGGAGGGAACCTTTTAGTTTGGTTCTGACTTCTAGCTTACCATTCTCTTAAATAGTTTTGTATCTTTTCTCTCAGATTTCTTTTCATCTTTTCCCCTCAATTTTTCCACGTCACAATATATTTCAGCTTTGACTTTGACTAATTTATGCAAGAAACAACATTGCAGATGTAGACAATACTTCAGGCGAACAAAAGATGTTCGATCTTTGCCATATTAGAAAAATAATCTATTTAAAAATGTCCTATTGTATATTAATATTACTAGCTTGTGAACATTGTCTTTGTCTGGCTCTCTGTCATAGCATAACTTATGGTATTGCTCTAGACAGAGCTCTGCAGTTTGTTTTCAAACTTAGTAATTGTGTGGAGTTTGACATTTTCTAATCTACAATATCATTTTGAAACAAATATATCTCCTTTCCAGTTTGAGATGATGCTATGACAAATCAAAATGGTTAGCACACTCATCTGGTGATCAATTGGTGATGGTTTGATTCCCATATATATCATTTTTTTTTTTAGCTGACATGGTTTTAGAGTTCACCCAGCTTCTGAAAGTAGGTATTAAAGATTTTCTTTGGGAAGGCAGGGCAATCTTACATGAAGCTGGCAACATGAACCATAAATGTGATAATAGTCATGGATAAATATCAATTTATTTCACTCATTCCAATGGTTTAACTCTTTCAGGACCAGAACAGGAAACAGGAATTTTCAGATTTGGACCAGAAAACTCGATTTTTTTTCCTGTTTCCAGAAATTTTACCATATACCTTTTTTATTTGACTACTTCACACAGTAATTAAGATAAATGTGGCATGTGTTATACATCACTGGAAAGGGAAATGGATACAGAAAATGAAAATAGCAATATATTTCTGATATGTTATTATTTAAAGGAATAGTTATATTAAAAAAAAAATATTCAAGGTAGATAATTTTAAATTTAAAATATTGTATTTCACTTACCCATTTCCATCCAGATATGTGTTGCTATCCATTTGTCTTGAAATATTACACAACATAATCCAAATTCCTCGAAAATACAGTTTATTTGATGAATTTATGTCCACAAATAACAAACTTATGCACATTTTTATAAATGATCCCAGAATAAAAAAATTTTCAAATTTTTTTACATCACAACAATATTCTTGAAATTTTTCGATCAATGAATTGATGAACGGCTCAATTTTACATTTTCCAGCCGCATGAAGCATAGATTGATAAATGAGTAAAAATCTTGTCCGACTAAACATGCACCTAAACCAAGGACTACTTTTAAATGATTGAATGGACCAGTAATCCTTTATAGAATTTTTTGCATTCATTCCCATGGCAATCAGGACTGCCAGAAACTGAAAAAAAGTATTACGGTCCAGCGGTGTCCATTTAGCAAAACTGGAATACCTGCGTACAGGAGTACTCAATTCCATTTTTTGCTGAGCATAACTGTTGATATTTTGAATAAGACTGTCAACAATTGTGTCAGTCAACAGGCTCAGAAAATACTTGGAAGGTGAAGCATTTTCTGGAAGATCTAACTTACATCCAGAATTTATATTTTGGAAGCTAGATTTTCCTATGGTATCTCCATCTCTGGCTTCATGCCACCCATCAGCAGGCTTCCTAGCCACATCTGTCCTGTCAGCTTTGGCTGACAGAATAGTATCAGTTTCATCGTCAGAATCACTGCCACTAAATTCCTCTGAGTCACTGATAGTGCTGGACTGGAGGCATCGACCAGCTAAGCCTAAACAAGAGAGTCTTGGTTTCTTGCCACTCGACTTACCACTACGATTATCATGACTATCTTTATCACCACAAAAACTAAAACTCTGGTCTGAATCTTCTGAATAGTCCATTTCTGATTCACTAAATAACAATGTTTCGAACATAGATCTCGCTTGTTCTGCACTATATCGTTTTGGGCGAGATGTACTGCAAGAACTACCAGCAGTGGGTGTGGCCATTTTGTGATAGAAATTTAAGAAAAATAAATTGAATAATGAATAATTTTTCAATCCAAATGCCTAACCACGTTGTCAAACCACGGAAAGATCAAGGAAAAATAACTCTCACGGCCGGAAATCAAGTATTGGTTGAAACAAAAACGAAATTCGGTGAAAACGAAACAAATATTCAGCTACATCCAAAATGTCCGACATATCGGTGTTGTCCAAACGGATCATGCCGAGGACTCGGCGCCGGACCTGAAAGAGTTAACTGTGCCCTTTTTTTTAATTAATGAATTTTTTTTCTAGATTGAGAAAAACAAGATCAGAGCAGCAGGCATGCAAGAGAGAGTGAAGGAAGAGGTGAAAATTCACTCAAGACTCAAGCACCCTTCAATTTTGGAGGTAAGTTTTGTCAAAGTGTTTTCTGACATTTTAAAATTGTTAGGCTCAGTGACTTAAGAGATCTGGTTAGAGACAGATTCTTTCAGATGGGCTGTGGTGAATGCAACATTCTAAAAAGGACACACAACCTGATGAAAGCTCAGTGGGTTGGGAAAGAGACAAAGATTTTAAATTATTGCAAACAATTATCTGCACAATCTCATTACAGCTGCTTGTGATCTTATGTTTGTATTTTATTGATGGGACTATCAAAACAAAGGGAAAGTAGTCCTCATAATGGGAGCTTTGTGGTCTAGAGGTAAGACATCAACTTCTGAACAAGATGGTCCTGTGTTAAAAATACTGCCACGGACTTTAGGACATTTTTTCTCTTGAATCTGTAGTTTATTTGTAGCTTTACCCTCCCCTGTTCTCAATAGTAGTGAGATCTGATGTCTAGCTGTCTCAGATAATGGCGAAAAATAGGAGGCCCCATATGAAAAGCAATTAAAGATCTACCCAAACGGAAAATGGATACACCTGGCAGGAAAGCTTGTCATAAACTAGCGATACAGCACATTCACATTCATTCAACGAGTGGACATTGTAGAGGAGTCTTCATAGCAGGCCTAATATAGATGTACCAGACTATGAAATAGGTGATAGTGCAACATC